>JASFAT010000851.1:0-270488 GCA_031353405.1 Baronia brevicornis
CCTGGCCTGGCCTGGCCTGGCCTGGCCTGGCCTGGCCTGGCCTGGCCTGGCCTGGCCTGGCCTGGCCTGGCCTGGCCTGGCCTGGCCTGGCCTGGCCTGGCCTGGCCTGGCCTGGCCTGGCCTGGCCTGGCCTGGCCTGGCCTGGCCTGGCCTGGCCTGGCCTGGCCTGGCCTGGCCTGGCCTGGCCTGGCCTGGCCTGGCCTGGCCTGGCCTGGCCTGGCCTGGCCTGGCCTGGCCTGGCCTGGCCTGGCCTGGCCTGGCCTGGCCTGGCCTGGCCTGGCCTGGCCTGGCCTGGCCTGGCCTGGCCTGGCCTGGCCTGGCCTGGCCTGGCCTGGCCTGGCCTGGCCTGGCCTGGCCTGGCCTGGCCTGGCCTGGCCTGGCCTGGCCTGGCCTGGCCTGGCCTGGCCTGGCCTGGCCTGGCCTGGCCTGGCCTGGCCTGGCCTGGCCTGGCCTGGCCTGGCCTGGCCTGGCCTGGCCTGGCCTGGCCTGGCCTGGCCTGGCCTGGCCTGGCCTGGCCTGGCCTGGCCTGGCCTGGCCTGGCCTGGCCTGGCCTGGCCTGGCCTGGCCTGGCCTGGCCTGGCCTGGCCTGGCCTGGCCTGGCCTGGCCTGGCCTGGCCTGGCCTGGCCTGGCCTGGCCTGGCCTGGCCTGGCCTGGCCTGGCCTGGCCTGGCCTGGCCTGGCCTGGCCTGGCCTGGCCTGGCCTGGCCTGGCCTGGCCTGGCCTGGCCTGGCCTGGCCTGGCCTGGCCTGGCCTGGCCTGGCCTGGCCTGGCCTGGCCTGGCCTGGCCTGGCCTGGCCTGGCCTGGCCTGGCCTGGCCTGGCCTGGCCTGGCCTGGCCTGGCCTGGCCTGGCCTGGCCTGGCCTGGCCTGGCCTGGCCTGGCCTGGCCTGGCCTGGCCTGGCCTGGCCTGGCCTGGCCTGGCCTGGCCTGGCCTGGCCTGGCCTGGCCTGGCCTGGCCTGGCCTGGCCTGGCCTGGCCTGGCCTGGCCTGGCCTGGCCTGGCCTGGCCTGGCCTGGCCTGGCCTGGCCTGGCCTGGCCTGGCCTGGCCTGGCCTGGCCTGGCCTGGCCTGGCCTGGCCTGGCCTGGCCTGGCCTGGCCTGGCCTGGCCTGGCCTGGCCTGGCCTGGCCTGGCCTGGCCTGGCCTGGCCTGGCCTGGCCTGGCCTGGCCTGGCCTGGCCTGGCCTGGCCTGGCCTGGCCTGGCCTGGCCTGGCCTGGCCTGGCCTGGCCTGGCCTGGCCTGGCCTGGCCTGGCCTGGCCTGGCCTGGCCTGGCCTGGCCTGGCCTGGCCTGGCCTGGCCTGGCCTGGCCTGGCCTGGCCTGGCCTGGCCTGGCCTGGCCTGGCCTGGCCTGGCCTGGCCTGGCCTGGCCTGGCCTGGCCTGGCCTGGCCTGGCCTGGCCTGGCCTGGCCTGGCCTGGCCTGGCCTGCACAACACAACACAACACAACACAACACAACACAACACAACACAACACAACACAACACAACACAACACAACCTAGCACAACACAACACAACACAACACAACACAACACAACTTCTTACAACCTAACTTCTTACAACACAACACAACTGTACAACACAACCTGACACAACACAACACAACACAACACAACACAACTGCTAACCTAACTACAACACAACCTAGCCTAGCCTAACTTCTTCTTCTTCAACTATTAACCTAACCTAACCCTGACACAACACAACTACAAACACAACACAACACAACACAACCTAACCTAACCTAACCTAACCTAACTGCTAAACACAACACAACACAACACAACACAACACAACCTAACCCTAACCTAACCTAACCTAACCTAACCTAACCTAACCTAACCTAACCTAACCTAACCTAACCTAACCTAACCTAACCTAACCTAACCCTTGGAAATTAATTATTTATCTTATATTTTCTAATGAAACTTACGCAACCCTATCGAGGTGCAGTACATTTGGGGCGCCATCTGTTTTATATTTTCGTGAGTTATTGAATATTGTATTAATTTTCTGTTGGCGATATTTATGTCCATATATTCGTTCTTCTTGATTGATGAACAATTATTAATTAGTTGTTGCTCGATTGTGTGACCTTTCTCAGTCATCTAGTTGTCTGTCTGTATTGTCTTAACACAAAAATTTATAGTTTTCGCTTTACGTATATGATAAACAATTTAGTAGCTATGTAACCTATAACTAGTTCCTTTTATGCCGCTAGATGAAGCTGTAGGTAAAGGTTAGTCGCTCAATATGGAGCAGACCAGATTACACTGTATGGAGCTGCCGCCAGCTTGCTCACCTGTTTGCTCCATAAGCTCGTCGCCGTGATGGAAGCCGGTGTTGACTTAAAACGGCGATCTACAACATATTTCGCCCTACCTTGCTCGTCGGGATTGAAGATGAGGGGGTTGGCCAGATACACGACACCTAAAAGCCGCTGGCAACGGCGGCGCAAAGACCGGGAAGCGGTCCGAGCGGAACTATGGTCACGTCCCGAGCATAGGTCCGATTAGTGGGGGTCAACCCCGAGGCTCGCTCTTTGAAAATCATTATAAATAAATTCCACAAAATTATTTGAAGCCCTTAACTGACTTCGTCACCGGAACGCATTGTATAATAATGATGATTGTTACCAGACTTGATATACTTTTATGTTTGTGTGTTGGTGGGGTTGCAATGGGTTCTATTGGCTCATTATAGTTATTATGTTCATATATTATTTGTAATTTTTCAAAAATATTGTTATATAAGCTGTTGGGTTAAATAAAACTCAGGGCATGTGGTCTGCGGACGTTTATTAGTACAGCGAGCGGAGGCGCGCACGCCGGCTCGCGGTCGGCTTGCGCTCCGGCACGATGGCGGCGCCCAGCACCTCCAGGCCCTCACCGCTCCCCGCGCTGCTCCTGCGTGCGATACGCGAACCATCTCATAGTGTACACACCGCACACACCGCACACACCGCACACACCGCACACACCGCACCCCGCACCCCGCACCCCACCCTACACCGACCACCGGGCACTATACAGGTATCCCAAAAATCAACGTCAAGCCGAAACGAAGTGACAGGATTGATTGTAACCATCAAGAGGAAAATCAAAAAAAAATGTATCCCATGCAGTTTGAAAATTATGGGCCTTTAAAAAAAACGTGGTCAAACGGTAACCATTTTTCGGTTATTGTGGTTAATTTGTATCGTTTTTGTTCATTTAAACTTTGGAACCGTAACCCTAAATGACATTTCTAGAATCACAGTAAAAAATAATGACACAATTGCCCCAAGTTTCCTAGAATTAAGATTATTTGTTAAACTGTGAATTTAAATTGTTCAAAATTTGTCGACTTTGAAAGGCCCTCCTTTAAAAAAAAGTACTAGAGTGCCATTAAAAGTTGGCGCATTTAATCAGGATTGTAAAATGGTACAATACTTGTTAGTTTCATACTAAAAAAAACGAGTAAAAGAATAAAAACCTCAAGTAACCCGATTTTTGCTAAAAAAATGGTTAGCAAAAATCGGGTTACCCAGTTAAAATGTTTTTTATTCGCACAAGCTCTTGGTAGGTACTTAATTTTACGGCAAAATGATGAGAGAGATGGATAGTAGACATGTTTGCCATGATTGAGGGAGACAGATTAGTGACGCCACGCAGTGCGACGGGGATGCGTCGTTTAAACGAGTGCGAATGAAACAGATACAGACGCCATACCAAGCAAATGGCACTCGTTTAACAAATAGTCTTAATTCTAGAAAACTTGGGGCAGTTGTGTCATTATTTTTTAGTGTGATTCTAGAAATGTTATTTAGGGTTACGGTTCCAAAGTTTAAATGAACAAAAATAATACAAATTAACGGCGGCTCACTCGCGGGGGACGAGCCTCGCTAACGTACATCTGAATATCATACATGATATATATTTAGATGTATGTCACGTAGCACTCCATCACCGCCGTCATCATCATCAGTCCACGTCGGCGGCCGGCGGCGGTATGTCGCTATACAACATCATTTAATTATTTATGCACCATTCGCAGCACTTACAAAAATTAAATTATTTTGAGTAATTGTTAATTACCGACGGACACAATACATTAACATACAGTGCGGCCAGCCTGGACCATGTCACAATATATACATATGTACATGCGCAACAGTCACGCGGGTGTCGTTCGGCCCGTGGTCGCGGCACCGCGTGCGGTCGCGGCCCCACGTGCGGTGCGTGCGGCGCGAGGGGGGAGGGGGGCTGTGGGGACGCCTCACTCCCGACGCGATCGAGCCTCCTCAGATCCTTGAGCACCGTAACAGTCAGACTAGGTATTATTTTTTTATGGGATAGGAAGATAGACATCCGCATAAGCAGTGCAGAAGCGTTGCCGACCTTTAAGGAAAGTGTCATTATGGGAGTGGGAGAGAGAGAGGGTAGATGGAGGGGAAGGTGTTAGGCCTCCGGAACTCAGCCACTCACCAGACGAAGCGCGGTAGCTAAGCTACCACTCAGATGCCAGTTTTCTGCGGGAGTGTGGTACTTCCCCAGGCGAGCCGGCCCGTTCATGCTACAAACAAATATTATACCATTCTTGACAAATGTTATGATATTCGTTTGCAGCGTGGCTTTACAATTATTAACATTCATACTCTTTTCGGAATTTGGCCGGCGTATAATTTCTATCTCAACGGAATGGTCGTCGCGGCCCACACAACGCGCTGACCCCACTAGTGAGCAGCGTGAGCTAGCCACTCGCCTGACGCACTCACAATAAACTCCAGTTTGTCTAACTTTGTTTTGGTCTACCGTCCGCAGTGCGGTACAACGGAATGGTGAAAATGTGAATTCCAAGTAGTTCTGGTACTTAGTGTAGACAATTAGATTGTTATGAGCTCCCGAGCGCGGGGGGTGGGGCGCACCTGGCGTGCGCGGTGGGGGCGGTGAAGGCGCCAGTGGCGGGCGTCCCGGGCAGCCAGCAGCTCGGGGAGCATGCGCGCCGCATCTGAAACAACCGCCTTCTCGATGTAAATAGCGAGCCGAGCAACGCTGCCGATGCGTGCGCATCCAGATACACGGGAGCAACACCGACACCGGTGCCTGGACAACGCATTGGTATCCAATCATGAAAACGTGGTATTTTTATTTGGTAATCTTAAACGCATATATAACTTGTGGGTTTAGCTCGCGTCGAATGTAAAGTGAAGCAGTTGGGACGTCCGGGTCGTACCTTCATCGAGCTCGTGACCTTGCTGCGCGACGCGCGGAAGGTTTCCAAATCAGGCAGAGGATCCGACGACTTCTTCACACTCTTGGACGCAAGAATCGAAGAGTCTGTAAACGAAATAATGACCAACTCTTAACTAGTACTCCACACACATATGACTGTACACACACACACACGTTGCATCCTGTCCGCACGGTCACTGAGTGTAGGTTTAAGTTGCTTAAATTATAGATCATTTTGTTAATTGAATCTCATCGCCGGTACGGAATTCCGTACCGGCAATCGGCGCCACTTTACCACGAGTGGGACTCCCCCGGTTCATCGCTCTATTTTCTTGTGCAGTAAACACTTTATGTTCAACGTTATGATTCGCTGTCCTGAACTCAAGTACTTCTTTAACCAGTTCACCGACGTTTCAATTTAAACTGTTATCACCATCAGATATGACTGACATCGCCATTAAACTACAACTCTAAACATTTGTCAATCCTATATTCCTCAATCAAGGAAATGAAAACAAGCAGATAATTGTCAAGCGGCGCCCACGTCGCCAGAGGCACCATGCTGAGGGATCGTCAGTGGGGCAGGGTGAGCGTTAGGGGTGGGGGGAACTCACCGGAGGCCTCTTTCTTCAATGTGAGGGTGAGACGGCCGCCGTCGTCGCACTCGTCACCACCCCCGCGCCCGCCCCCGCCCCCGCCGCACCGCACCTGTCATACACAAACACACGCACACATGCTAGCACATTATATCGTATTCGTAAAACGCAAGCACGGAGTGTCGCTCGCTAACTGAACGTGAGTAGAGTAGAGAAGGAGTTTGGCTGGTGGAACACAACCCACAAGGCAATTCATTTGTGGTTGGAAATCCCGTTGGAGTTGAATTGTCTGATTGCTTGATGTAAGTCTTTGGAAAGCGTTAAAAATATGCCTTGAGTAAAGGTGATACTAGAACATACGTCACGTCACGTGTGGACCGGTCCCACATTTACCGCACAACACAGACCAATTGTATAATGGTGTCAAATCAACTGACATTAAACTGAGTGATTCATAATCTCATTCGCGTCGTCGTCGTGAGTCGCAATCAGATGGACAGAGGGCACTTACTGATTCCGCACACTAGCATTATATACTTATATTGAAACGTTAAAGTTTTTAAGGGGAGCAGAAGAAATGTTAAGGCTATGAGTATTTTTATAGTACTTTAATAAAAAGACATAAAAAACATAAAAGTATAGTAGCAATAACGAGTAAGACCCCCCTTGCAGCAATTATGGCATAATCTTGTTGGCATTTTCACCAGACTGTTGATGGTTTCCTGTGGAATGTGTTCTCTCTCAGCCGAAGTCACACGTTTAAGCTCCCAATTGTTTTGTGGAGATGGTTGGATAGATCGTACTCGCCTTTTAAGAGGTTAGGTTAGGATAAGGTCGGGACTCCACGCTGGCCAGTCCCAACGACGAATACCGATCTCTTGCATACAATTATCTACATCGTTGGAACGGTGGGCCCAAAAACTAACATCACTCACTATGCAGATAAATTCGAGAGATCGTCTCATCGGTGAAGAGTTCGCTACTCCAATTACCTAGTGTTAAGGATATATAATTTCTAGCGAACCTCAATCGAGCAATCCGGTGCTCATGGAGTAATTTGGGGGCCCGTACTGTTGTCGATTGCGTATATCAGCCGCTAAAAGCCTTCTCCTCACAATCCACAATTCAAGGTTTCTTTTGAGATAACTGCATTTGCGGTTTCTCACCGCCTGAGTCACTAAAAAGCGGTCGTATCGTGGTTGTTTCTGACGTTTTGTCCTAGAACCTTCCCTTCTATGAACGAAATCTGTCTCTTGATATCGAATCCAGATTCTTTGGACGGTTAAATAACTCACGGTTAACCGCTGTGAGACGTAACATTGGCTACACCCTTCTTCCAGCAGCGCTACAATTTCACTTTTTCTTCCATTACAATAGACACAAAGATATCTGGTTTAAGTTAGTTAAAGGTTTAAGTTACAATAAGGGAAGATGATGCGACAAACATACATTATTGTATTAAAATAAATAACAAAAAGTTAGTTTTAGTTGCCTGATGGCCTTCTTACAACAAACCAGTGAAAAGTAAGTAAAAGGTCACAAACTAAAAAATTCTTTTAAAAAACCAAAGCTTCGAGTTTGGAATTAACTTTTTTTCATACCCAGACTCTATATTAAGTTCCAGTAATATGGTTTCGTAATCAAAACCTCTTCAGAACTAAATTACTAATTATAATGTAGAAAAATCAAAGCTGTGCGTTTGTTTTTGCTGTCACTGAGAATAATTATATTATAAAGTGCTCTTTTATGTATTATACACTGTGACTTTTTAATTACCCGAGAAAACTAAAATTCGCGTTGTAAAAATATGTATGTCAGTAAGTAACATTCAAATATTATAGCGTTCATACAAAAATATTGTTTTATGGGACTTCAAACAAATCCTGTAAATGCATCAAATACTTGTACGCCATCTCCGTAGTATTTGTTTACTACTATGCATGAGACGCATGTATTCATAAGTATGGCAACAGCGCGTGAGAAAGAGAAAAAAACGTCTTTTGTCGACAGGTTGCGCAAATTGTTTTCATTCGTAGTTATCCTTTCCGTACGTAAATATTACGCAACCAAACTAGGTTGGTTTGGGTGCAGTTTATATTGGAATGATAATGATGTCTATTTCAATTAGCAAGATTTTTTGTTGTATAATTTTTGGTGTATATTAAGGACATTTTTAATAAATATTTAATAAAAATATTTTTTTTTCTTCGCCAAATTTAATGTATATCGATAACTGAATATATTACTTAATTTTCTCGGGTAATTAAAAAGTCACGGTGTATATATCGCTAGCGCAGCGCGGCGGCGGCTCCAACCGTTGACGACGGATCGGCTGTCGGTGAGATGCTGCATGTGTTTGTGTGTCTACGCAGTGCTCATTCTCGTCTGCAAAGCTCGGCACTCGTGGGGGGTACGTACGGCGCGTCGCGAGGCGGGTGGCGGCGGTGGCGGCGGGGGGTGCGCGCGGCCAGCGGCAGTGGAGGGGGGTCGCTCCGGGAAGCGCAGCCGCATCTCGACGTCGGCGGGCAGCGCGGCGGCACACGACCCGGCCACCGTCACCGCCCAGCGTCCTGCGGCACGCCGGCGACACACTCACAGTCTCAGCGGGCAGAATGCTGCCGTTTCTCCAGTATAGTCAGACATTAACGCACTAGGAGAATACTACTACTACACGCCACAGCAGTAGGTTCCATCCCCAACACCTGGGTGGCTGGCTGTCAACAACCGTAGTTGCAGTTTTCTCTAACGAACTATGGAACAACTTACCACCCACCGTGTTCCTAAATAAGTACGATGTAGAGACATTAGAGAGACGAGCGCGTGTGTTCACAAAAAGGCCGGCATCGCATCTGAGGTGCCTCCGGCGTTGCGGGTGTGTGTGGACAGTAGTGATCACTCATCACTAGGTGACCGACATGCTCGTTTATCTCTGCTATAAAAAAAGGTAGGAGTCCCCCCCCCCCTCGCATACATATAATTTAAATGTACGTTCACACCGAGCACGATCCGCGGCGTCCACTCCGCTGAGGAACAATATCTCATTGAATAGTTTCAGCGTTTGCTTAATTAATTTGGAAACCCGAATACTTTATTGAAATGCAATTGAATTAATAATTGAAAGAAACGTTCTAGATGGTAATAAGGTGTTCCTTTAAGGTTATAAATATCTTGCCTGCGTACATATAAATGTTAGGTTGTCAATAATTATTTCTTGTTCACTTTTGCATAACGAAGCATTGTTCGTCGAGTGTCGACCCAAACCACAAACAAAGTGAGGCCGTGTATGTACGTGTATATGTACGTAGTCCTCTCCTTGGCCCGCTGAGCTTCACTGACAGTTTCCCATTAATGTTGAGTTTGTTGACCAGAGAAACTGGTAGGTTTGGTGTTTTAACTTAAAGCGGCGGTCATGGAACGTGTGAGAGTCCTCGACCCAGCACCACCAGCACACACCACGGCCGCTGACGGAACGCGTGACACCACGTACGTTCTCTTATGACAAATATCCGTTCATATCGTTAGCTGCTCGGGTGCAACAGAACTCGTGTTCCTAACCTCCAGCCCACTGTCCGCACAGATGTAACGAGTGCTATTTTCAATCACATATGTATATATTTACAGGAATGAAACTCCGACATTGGGCCCTGTCAGCGCGCCGGCAACCCGAGGTGTCGTTGCGGCCACGGCGCGTGCTCCCCGGTTTCTAACGAGGCCAATGTCTTGCGATGAACTACTGCAGCTGTGTCGATGAATTGTATTTTAACAAAAACATTTTTCATTATGTTACTAATTTGCGCCGCGCGGTACGAGCTCAATATGACTACTGTTGTGGGGTCTCACAGCCGGCGGGGCAGGCCGGTGGTACCTGCGGTGGGCGGCGGGGGGCGGTGGCGGCGACGACGGCGCGGCTGCAGCCACTGCGGCGCCAGTGGGCACAGCGCGCTGCCGCCTGACGAGCTCGAGCCCGAGCTGGAGGCCGAGCCGAGCGCGCCGTCCGCGGGCCCACCGCAGCGCTGCAGCAGGGCGGCGTGCCACCCCTCCCCGCGCCGCGAGCCCTCGCATCGACGCGCCCCGACTCCCTCCCTCCAGTGACTACCTTTGCGAAATAAAACTAATTTCGGTATACAACTCCTTTATTTTCGTAATGAACGTGAACTTCTGCGTGCGGTACTAGTGATTAACCAACAGGGTGCTCATGGCGGTGCTCGCGGTGCGGTGCAGGCGGTGCGGCGGTCGCTGCGAGGCCGGCGGGGGCGGCGGGGGGCGGTGCGCGGCCGCGGGCACTACTCTACGGAGATGGAGGAGGCGGCGAGGAGCGGGAGCAGCGGGGGCGCGCACGCGCGGAGAGCGGTACCTTCGTCGGGGCGCCGCGGCTGCCCGCGCTGCGGGGTCTGCGCCTCCGGCTGCCGGTGCACACCTTTGTTTCGCTGGTCTCGCTGCTGCCGCAGAGACGGTACATATTTTCTCGGCAGCGACGTCTGCGTCGCGGTGGTCGCGTTCCGCGCGGGGCTGGTGGCTGCGGACCTCCGTGGCGGCGACGTCATTGTACCGCTGCTTATATACGTCGACAGGTATACGTCGTCCCCGGGCACTGGAGACGTTCCGGCGCTTCTCATTTCTCTCATTTGTTCCGTTGAGGTTCGGTCGTGTAGTGGCTCCGTGTACTCGCGACCGGCCCTCGCCCCCGCCCCCGAGACAGGGGGTCGCCGGGTGTGCTCGGCGGGCGACTCGACGCCGAAGCCGCTCCGCTCCTCGGGGATCATGTCAAACACTCGCTTAAACCGCAGCGAGTTGGAGCGCGCACGGGACTCCACGTGGGGGACGGACGCCCGGCGCACGCGCGGCGCGCGGGGCGCGGGGGGCGGCGGCGGCGGGGGCGCGGCGGGGCGACGGGGCGGTGTGTCGCTGCATATCTCCACACCATAGGCTAGATTAAAATTTTTTTCGTGAGAGAAAATGGGGGGACAACGAGTGCCAAGGTTACTCTTACTATATGTCTGCGCGTCCAATCTGGCTTCCTTGAATTTTTCCTGCACCGGGATGGGAATTTTGGATTTTTTTGTTTTGGACCCCTGGCTCTCGTCTGAGTTACAGGTGTCCGGTGAGCTGCCTGAACTGCTCATGTATTCAAATATCTCGAGAATTTCTATACACTTCTGGCCGTCGTTTATTTCTGACTTTTGATATATTCTCTTAGGGCCTTTATGCTTAGGCGTTAGAGGTGGGTGTGTCTGCAAGGAGAGCTTGCCCCGTATTTGATATCTCTCCATTTTTTTAAGTGTTTTATTCATGTTTTCAGAAGATGACTGCGCCGCACATTTCTTGGACAGTTTGTTGTGATTGAGTTCGGCATCTTTGTTACTTTGTCTCCGCGGTAAGGAATCCTCAGACTTCGCACTCACCATCACCACTGATTTTTGTTTGATGCGCATACATTTATACTCCTCTTGAGCTATTTTAGCTATGACACCATCAATAAGGGCGTTAATGAGATCCATACATTCCCGCTCTATTTCCTTGTTAGACTTAAACCGTTCACTGTGGCGCTGGTTCTCTGTCTCGCCGTGCAGTTGGTCCACCTTGCTGCGCCGCGCGCGCTCCCTCCTCAGCTCCCGCGTCCTGTGCCGCCTGTACAGCCGCTGCCTGATCGCCTCCGGCATGTGATCGGCGACCGTTATGTTTTCCTTCTCGCAGTCACAGTTACACTGATCATCTTTTATTCTAATGAAAAAGGATTCGGCCTTATCCTTAGGATGTATATCGTCGTTAGGATATGCACTATCCGGTAGCAGATCCAAGACGTCGATGGAAGAACGTACAAGGTCACTTGTTCTGCTATTGTTATACACCTTTCTAAACATTACCGACCTTGGCGAGTTGGGGTCGTCGAGACTGTCGACGAGACTCGTGCACCCGGAGCCCATGAGTTCAGCGTCGTCGGAAGAGGACGTGTTCACCTCCATGGAGTCGGTGTGCGGCAGCGCCGAGAGCCGTGGGACCGCGCCGCCCTCGTCCACGTCCTGGTGGTAGTTAGCTGCGCTGACGCCGCCTATCACCTCAGCATTCACATCGCAACTAACTGGTGATTGTACGATGCCCGAGGAACTTGAATAATTACCGGGATTGTTATTTGTAAACAGGTTTGTTAGGTCGATGTGGGATATACTAGAACAAGTTTTAATTGGCTGATCTGTACCCGCCTCCATGCTCTGTAACTCATGGTGAAACAGTTGTTGTATCTGTTGAAGAACCGCTTTGTTAAAGTTATCAGGTTGGGTGACATTGGCGAAGGCTTCGCCGACGGGCGGGCGGGCGAGGGCGGGCAGGCTGTCGGCCGACGTCACGTTGTTATTGGACTCGACGCTGTGCAACTCTTCCCGGATGAGGGGGGTAGTGGAGCTACACAAGTTGTTACAACTGTCGCGTGTTTCACCGCTGCTGCATAGTTCCTCGTGTCCGAATATGATCTGGTTGTTGGACGTGGGACTCAGGTGGACCATGGTGTTGACGCCGGTGTTTTGTAATTTGACCTTGATTTCCTTTTCGACAATACTCATCCTTCCATTCGCCCCGACGGAAGCGTTCATAGATTCAAGTTGGTCGGTTAGCGAATTCAGGCTCTCGACCAGAATGTTGGAAACGTATTCATCAATGTTTGTGCTTCTGACATCGTACACTCGTTTGTACTGCCCGGGCAGGCTTCTTTCTATCTTAACGGGCGTTTTTTCGGGAGAGTCGTGTGCGACCAGAGCGGGGACTGCATTCATTGTTTCGGACACCACTATTTCCAGTATATCGTACTGCGGCGCGTCCACCGTCAGCGGAGTGGCACACGAGAGGACGTCGCCGACACCGCTCGTCTCCCGCGCACCACCGCGCTCGTCGGCACGTTCACTTATCACGGTTTGCGTGTCCGCGTTGGATGACGTCGATCCACCGGTTTCTTTAGCCGTGCACGCCGCAGTCGAACATGAATCTGCGGAATCTCCGGAGGAGCGCTCGCTGGTGCTGCCGCAGAAAACAGTGCTGGTCGTGTCTGCGACGATTGATTCTGAACCATGGGACAAAGCATCCGCCAATCGCGTGCAGCATTGTCCGGATGCATCCATAGGTATTCTATAATCAGACTCCGAGGTGGAACTCGCTGCGAGCGCGCTCATGTGACCGAAAGAGGGAGCATCGTGATTACGGTTTGAACTCGAGCCATCGTCAGAGAGAAACGGATTCGAAGTATGCGACATCGGGGCGAGCTGAAGGTAAGCGGCCGGGGGGTTGGGTCGTAGTCGGGCAGGCGAGCCGCGCGGTGAGGGCGCCTTGGCGGCAGTGGGCGCCAGGTCAGCACGCGAGCCGTCTAGCGAGCGCGAGTGCGCTGCGCCGCAGCACGGCCGGCCGCGCAGACGCCGCAGCAGCGCCGAGCGCCGCATCGACTGGCGCTCCGGCGGCGCCTTCCAGCAGCCGCCGCAGGGGGGCTCGCAGGCGGCGCGCGCGGTCTCCTCGCCAGCGCGCTGCTGCGCCAACCGATACCTGCACGACGGGCGGTTCAGTTAATTTGAAACATTTAGATTTGAAGCGCGGTGAATATAACTATTTGAAAATGCTCGTTAAAATTAAATTTTATAACATGATTGTCCTAAGAAAATTTCATATCTGTGAAATTATTGTTCTGTTCTCATTTTTATGTAGCTATAGGGTTTTAGTAATGGCGACGTCATTTGCTCCCATGGAGCGAGTTATGGAGACACAACGGACGACCGGAGAGTTTACAAGCATTCTAAAAATGGATTCGTCGTCCTCGATCTGTGGGGATTACATTACTACCCCTCACTTGTGGGAAAGGCTAAAGTCCACCAGTCGCTGCATCGATTCAGTGACACGTGTTCGGACACATCGCTGTGCCCGTCACAACAACAACAACAACAACAAAGCAGCGTGGCCGCTCACCTGCGCATCACGGCCTCGGGGGCGGAGTACCGGCGCCGCAGCAGGCCGGGCGAGGCGCCGGCGGGCGGTGCGGGCGGCGCGGGGGCGGGCCGGCGGCTCCGCATGCCGCCCCCCGCCACGCCCGCACTCCCCGACACCTCGCTGCTGTCCTCGCTCGCGGGAGTCTCCGTGTCCGGCGTCGTTGTTTGCCTTTTAAGCCAATTTACACTTTATGAAATTTACATATTAATGACATATTCGCGCGGCGCGCCGCGGACATTGTGTTTTGAGGATGATATGAAAACAAGTACCAGTAGGTAGATAGCAGCGATTAATCGACAGTAGAAAAACCAATCGAGACCCCTAATGCGTCCGCCAAGCGTACAGTGGGAACAATTTTCATTTTAAAGGAGGCCAACGGCCAGTAGTGGACCGTAACAGTTATGCATGTTCGCCGCTGCCCGCGCGCGGCCACGCTCCACTAGCCGACGGAATGTGCCGCGCTCCCCGCACCGGCCGGTGGACCCGCCATGACGGACAGTACGACACATTGTGTATGCATGTGGGGCGGCGGGGCGGCGGGGCGGCGGGGCGGCTGGTGGAGCGCGCTCCACGGAGTGATAGCAAGCGGACACGCAAGCGGCCGCCACGCTTTGCGGACGCGGACGAACATGTGGCAACACCAAGTGTTTGCCGTTGTGGAAAACAACATGTAAATGTAATTTTATTGAATTAAAAGTACTTGAAGTGTGGACGCGTCGTCAAGCAGTACATGTGAGGAGAAGGGGATTAAAAGAATCAGCCGGCCGGCGCAGGGGCACGCACGGTGTGGAACTTCATCACGAAAACAAAACGTCAAAACGACGAAAATAAATGTAACAAAGATGTATGTACACACGTACAGACGCACGTTAACGTACGTAATGCGTTTGTCGAATACTACGAACGTATATATATATATATATATATATATATATATATATATATATATATATATATATATATATATATATATATATATATATATAAATAAATCAGTTCAAAAATGAACATACTGGTTAATTCTTAGTATAGATATATCTACAATAGTCGCAAGCGCTCCACAAATAGCTTCGAATTCCATACGTGGTGTGTCAACAAGATGAACGGGGTGTGGGAGGAATGGCACGGGATTCATCTGCTGCGGAGCGAGCACGCGTGTGTGTGTGTGTGTGTGTGTGTGTGTGTGTGTGTGTGTGTGTGTGTGTGAGTGCAGCAATACACGTAATGTGTACACGACGCCGTCAGACCACATTTAGGAAAACAATTTTGTTTTCAATGTTTTTCAGTTCAAAATTATGAAAACTTCATTAATCTATCGTCTACACCCCACCCCGCACCACACCCGCTCCGCGCGGTGATGCCACGATGCCAGTAAAAATAAGTAAATTAAATGTGAGCTGGATTGGCAATTTCGTACAGCTTCGCGACTTCTTCTAAGTGAGATAAGTTATCTCACTTCAATTCTGTGGCCAAGTTGTTAGATTGACGCGCTGACAGAGCACAGCATCACACATGCGCCGGCGGGAGCCCATCAAGATATCATATTATGAAATAAAAAGATGACGTTACATTCTCGCGACGGCTGTGGTGCGGTGACACTCACAAATCTCCTGCTTATGTATACATAGTGTAATGACATTTCTATACACACACACACACACACACACACAAACTATAGATTAATAATAAACTAAACCATGTAGAATAGAACTTTGTTTACAAGCGAGCATCGACACACATGTACATCACTAACATAGGTGCACTAGACCTGTCTCTGCTAAGCGTCGGCCTCTTTTATAGTGACTTTGGGGACGAACCGAGGGGTTGGAAGATCAGTTTTATGACTGAGGCAGACGCTGGTGTTTGCTGCCGCGGTAAGCTCGCGCGACACCCTCGACGTCATTAAGATCCCACCAGCAGCTCCAGTAACTCTGTCGTGTGATGCGCAATCGGAATACATCGGGTACTGCGAGGTGTATGCCTCGCAGTCGCGGGGTCGCCAACTTACGCGGTGGTAATTAGATTGTGTAGTAGCAATGTTTGTGGACGCAGCGTGTACGCGGGGGGGCCATACTGCCGGGAGCCATTTGACTACAACGTTGACATGGAGTTGGTTTGCCGACCTGTTCACGTGACCTGCGTCCCGCACTGGCGCAGGCTCCGAGCGCCGGCGCCGCCGCGGGGGCCGGTGGTGACGCGCGTCTTGTGTTTCCAAACGAGTGTGTCTGCGAACACTCGGGTCGGCGGCCGCTCTATTCACCGTCTCGGCCGGCGTCGCGCGCGAGACTGCGTCGGGCGGCGGGCGGGCGGCCGTCGCTCCCGTAACGCGCTGCCGCTGCCCCCCATACATTCACATATCGCTGCGGTAATTATTCGCACTGTTACCCGACGGCCGGCACTGCCTCTCAATATTTTCGGATTCACCTATTGGCGGCGTTTACTGCTTTCTATCATGCGACGCGCCTGATGTTTTCCTCTCCGTTCTATTAAACAAATGAGGCGAACAGCAAACAGGCCAAGCCGCACGCCCGCCGGAAGTGGAGCAGCGAGGCCTCCACCGCGGCAGCAGGCAGCAGGCGGCGCAGCGAGCGGCACACGCGGGGCGGCGGTTGCCAGCGGCGCCGCCGACGCAAACAAACCGCGCCGCCCCGCGCCGCGCCGGCGGCTATCGATCGCTGTGTGTGTGTGTGTGTGTGAACAAACCAGTGCACCCGGTCGGCCTCGCATAAAATAAGGGGGGCGGCGGGGGGCGGCGTCTATATTGAGAAATTAATATTAATAAATTTCGCCGGTATCCTCTCGTTACCCGTCGTCGAATACTTCAGCAAGTGGCACAGAATACCACTAAAGACGTGGAGGTCGACATTCAGACGAAACAATTTTTAGAAAATAAACCCTTAATTCGCTTCTTCATAAAAGTTATCGCATTGTAGTTTATATTATTATTTATGTATGAAAACATAAATCTGCCACTGACTGACTACATAAACAAGAGCAGGGGGTACCAACCGTGCGGGGTCGCTCGGCGCGCTGGAGTGCGGCCGTGCGGGCCAGGCGGCACGCAGCTCCCGCAGCGCGGCCCGCAGCGTGCCCGCGCGCCTCCCTGCCACACATACACACACACTGTGAAGATTACTAGTGTTTCACTACAACCTCTCTGCAGGCAGATTGTGTCAGGGTTTAATGTATTTGAATTGTGACGTTAAAGTCCAGCGCTCATATTTAATGTGAATGTCCCCCCCTCGAGTATTGTGTGTAGTCATTTCAAGTTTTAGACGTTTAGTAAAATTATATGATGTGAAACAATAATGAAACAATATCCGTTTCCAAACGTGTGGTGCGCGGCGGCAGCGCGCGCCAGTCGCTGCCGTTCGATTCTGAATTAAAACATTTACCGCAACAAACATGAACCGCGACCAGCGAACAAAACAAAAAAATAATGTTGTGCTTTTTTACTGGAAGAAGTGGATTTACAGGGAACTTAAACTAAATCTTACCGAAAAACGGCCGTCAGCAACTCTTCACCTCCCAACCACTATACACACCACCACTCTCCCACAATGTACACGACACGTGTTTCGCCTCAACACGAGGCATCATCAGGTATAGTAGACTCTCCGGACGACGACCGTTAACTCAATCGTAACAGTTGTCTTCCGTTTAGCGTCGTTGACAGTGGTCGGGAGGGGAGGTAGACAGTATTTAACGGCCGTTTTTCGGTAACATTCTATTTAACTTTAAGCTCCCTGTTAGTTCACTTCTTCCAGTATAAACACACATTATTATCGTTCTATATTGTTTGCTGGTCGCGGATCTCACCCACGCCTACGAATCTGTTAAACATGATGCTGCATATTTTTTAAATATTCCTCTGTTTCACGCGCCGCTTCAAACTTTTTCCACCCCGCAGACAAACACCAAACACAATGAACGTAAGCGAACCGTCGTGTGGGTTCTACGGTTCAATCACAACTCGCGCGCACTACAACACTTCAATTGTCGACCGTAATATATTCAATGTAAAGTAAATATCCAATAACACTTATTATTACAGCTCAGTATCAGTATTATTACACGAATCGCTAACACGACGTCGTCTTCGTAGTCGGTTGCTAGGCAACGCTTTGTCATTCAACATTCTTTTCAAAATTTGGGCGGGGTTTACACGTATCATACAGTGTATTCTTCGACTGCTTTTACACGAGGAACATATTTTTTTCCATTCTTTCACAAATTAGGAATAACAAAAAAAATCATTGAAATTTTATATAAAAGAAAAGTTTCGATATGTTTTCTTTATGGTATAGGAAGGTAAACGAGCAGGCGTGTCACCCGATGGAAAGCAACCAACGTCGCCCGTAGACATCCGAAGCGCCGCAGGCAGGGCGAAACGAAGTGAGTAAAATATGTGACGCATGTTATCAGATCCGCGATTAAGTAGTGCCGTAAGTGTGTGACGGCGGGGTGCGGGGTGCGCGGGGCGGCGGTCCGCGTACTGCGCGCCCCCCCCGCACACCGCACCGCGCACCGCGTGACTCGCGCATGCACAATTTAGCGACGTCACGGTTTGCTCTCGGACAAACAAAAGTAAATACTTTCCCGTTCCAGGAGAGGAACAACTGGCGCGGGCGAATTAAAGCGAAATAATCATCATGTCGTGTGCCCATAGAGAGTCCGCGTTTTATTATTTATGCGCTACCGCTAACCCCCCTGTATCTCACCTTGCACTGTGGATGGGCACATGATAATACTTTTATCATAAAACATTAAACTAAATCAAGATGAAACCACCAACTATCCAGTTGAATTTCTAAATGCCTTGATCTGCCACCACTGCCTACCACCGCACTATTTATGCCTAAAGGTTGGCTCCGCAGTAATCATGCTTCGAAACATAAACCAACCATCACTGTGCAACGGTACGCGTTGACGGTACGCGGTGGTAAGTTGATGAAAATAATCACATTGATTTACGCGACAATACTCAAAGGAAAATTCAAAGGTGAGGTAGGTCTCATTCCGAGGATCCCGATGATCCCAACCGATATGCCGTTTGAGTTTAAAAGACTTCAATTTCCGATCCGTCTTGCATTCGCCATGAGCATGAACAAATCACAAGTTCGAAACAATCCTTGAAAGTCTGTGGTCTGAATCTAGAAAATCCATGTTTGTCCCATGGCCAATTATATGTGGCATGTTGACGGGTCGGACGACAATCTGCGTTGTTTGTCCTTGCGCCTGGTAGTAAAACAAAATATATCGTCTATTACAAGGTGCTTAACTGAAGAGTCCAACATATGCACCAAATACATGAACAATAAAGAATCATTAAAATACATGATTTTTTTTAATTTGTATTTTCAAATAAATAATTGAACTAAAATTGAATAAAATCCAAAATCTGCTTTTTATTGTCTCTAAAGCGGAAAAGAGTTCGTCGGGTCAGCTAGTCTTCCATAAATGCTATCTTCTTCTTCTTCTTCTCAGGGTGCCTCTCCGACTAGCGAAAGTTGGCAGCCAATTCAGCACAACTCTCCTCTTTTTCCGCTTAAAGCCTTAAGAACTAGGAAAGTTGCTAAACTACAACTGCAAGATTATTAATGGAGTCAGGCGTTACTTTGCGGAAATCCATATATGGTCACACGTACGGAAGACAACCGAAAAGGTTTTTGGTTGTCTTCCGTAGAGTCTACTATACCTGAAGATGCCACGTGTTGGGGCGAAACACGTGCAGTTTAGAAGATGGAAAAGTGATAATGTGTGTTTGGTGTTGTGTATAGTGGTTGGAGGGTGGAGAATTGATGGCCGACTTTCGGTAAGTTTTTGTTTTAAGTTCCAAATAAATTCACTTAACCCAACAGAAAAAACACACATTATTAATTTTCTGTTATTGTTTTGCTGGTCGCGGATCTTAGCTAAGTAAAACTTTTGACTGTCCATATAGAACTGCAAGATTAAAAACTAGCAAAGATGTTCCACACATGTACGGCATGGCTGGTTAATCCGATCTCTAAGTTCTTTCCTTCGCCTTCCCTCTTCCTGTCTTATTATCTAAGGCATACTAGCCCTTCAGTAGGTCGTGCGCGGGGTCCTTGGTGTTGTGTGTGTGTGTGTGCGCGTGTGCAGCGGTGGTTGTTCGTTTGCCTCTCTTCCGTTAAAACATTACCAAAACTGACTCCGTGACTTGTTGTTTACAAGCGGAGCCGCTCCGTGTGTGTGTGTGTCACAGTTCACGGTGAGCGTTTAACTTATAATAACTTACTAAAAATATCAACCACTCCGTCACGTCTTTTAGTTTGACTTGTCCCTCCAAAATAGAACCAACCTCCACGCGAACGTGCCACATTAACTCCGAAAAATGGTTTTGGTTTCTTAAGTTAAGTGAGACTTAATCGCTAGAGCACAGATACCGTTCAAAAGGTATCGTACAAATGACTGGTAGCCGGTCAGGGAGCGAACGAGTGGCCGCAGCGTCCTCGCTCTGCAGGAACCGAGGCCCTTCAGCGCAGGCTGGTGGGAGTGCGGCGGCCGGCAATTTACATTCAATACTAACTTGTTCGCTGGCGGTGGTGGACGGCGGCTGCCCCGCACACGGCGGCGGGGTCGACTCCCCGCGGGGATCTCGGAGGTGGGCCGGGTTCGAGTCGCGCGGCGGAGAGCGGCAGCGCGGTGCGTGCGGCGCGGGACGGCGGCCGGAGGGCACTGTGCGCCGCGGCCGCCGTCCCGCCGCTGCGGCCGCCACTCACACCGGCCGTCCACCGTGACGCGAACACCGCGCAAGCTGGGTCGCACCTTCCTCATTGTACATGTTTATATAATAAACCAGCTTTTCGGGGACCACCAAATTTTAGCGAAATCGGCCAACAAATGACGTTTTAGCTTTGTATGGCGGCCATGTTGTTTTCCGCCGTTTCGGTTTCAGTTCTCCCCCACCCATGTGTTTGCACTTGTCACCATTTTTTATACGAGGGTGACCCCGGTATGTATTCCAAGTTCAGATTTTCAAGCTTTGGATATAATTTCTCTGCCTCGAGCCCTATCCAAACATCTCCCTAGAACAAACAACCCTCCATCTCTTACAGTTTCCCAAGTAACATGTCCATCAGTGAGTCAGTCAGTGGTAATGCAGCTTTATATAATATAAATATAAACATGCCTTTGTTACCTTGACGGCGTCTGGTTCTTGACATTTGTACAAAGTTTATTCTGCTTTAAGAGGTTTCAGAGCGCTGACGTCACACACACACACACGCACACACACACACACACACACTGTAAACATGCCGCGTGCACCAAACGCACGCGGCATGCAATGCTAAACTTACAAGTTGTAAAGTACAATTTGCAATTTGTGTTATAAGCAGCGCTGGCGAGTGTTGACCTCGCGGTCTTGACACCGGCGACCTCCGCCTCACCGCCGCCCGCCCTCCGACCGCCCGCCCGCCCACAGCTGCGGCTTTCTCACGCATTGCGTACTTCAACCCGTATCGCATGATCTTACCGCAGCCTGTTGATGAACGTGTCCAGGGTTCGTGCAATCGAAGTATTTATAGTGATTATAATTAATTACTCACACATTTTTTAATTTTCGCGCCGTCATAATGTTGGCTCCTATGGTTTGGTGGCGAAGTGTTCGCTCCCTGAGCCGAGAGTCGTGAGTCGTGGGCGGCAGTCCCACGTCACAATAACTGTTTGTTTGCCCTACAACTTTGAGTTCGGGTGTTTGTGTCATTGTGTGTGTGTGTGTGTGTGTCAGTGAGACCTGCGACGCAGGAGACACGCGTGCGGGGCTGCGGGTGTGCGGATGCGATGCGTCAGTCGGCACCTGCGCGCACGTACGATGCAGGTACTTGCAAAATTTAAATATGTATTCAGCACGATTGATATAGCCTTCAGCGCGGAGGTGTCTTTGAACGGTACCATGCAATACATTCACGACGTCCGTTATCTCACGCAGTGTAAAATGTGGATTTTCATCCACCACAGACAATATCGTGGCCCTGTCAGGTGTTACAGGCCGTTCGGAGCGCTCGCGATCTTTAAGGCTAAATTCTCCGCTTCTGAACCTGGTATACCACTTTTGTACGACGCGATCGGTAACTGCAGATGCTACGTAGACATTGCATATTTTTCGCTGCTTGAGTTGCGTTTTTTCCTTTTCGAAAATAATACAACATAATATGCCGAAAATGCTCATTTTAGAAATAGAAGAAATAGAAGTAGAAAAACTTTATTTATGACACCTTTTTTTCACAATAACTAAAATTAAATCCTTAATAATATTATATATACAAATAAATACACAAAACAAAAAGAAAACAATTTTAATCTAACGAGTGTCATAAAATGGTTCTTGCTCAGCGTATACCGGGTCTTCCATTTTGCTCATCCATTTTACTAAATACGAGGTCACACACTTAGTAGCAAAATTAACACTTAAATGTAGCTATAAGTGTAGACTACAACTGACGTTACGAAAATATAGGGGATATTAACGTACCTAAATATTTCCCGTCCAATAGGCGTCAATATCTGCGCGCCAAAATACGAACAAACCCATGTGACAACCCAATGATTGGGAGTAGTGCGTGGATTGTAGTTTTATTGAAAACGGCCGCAAGAAGCCGCCACACTCGCGCGGCCTCTCCTTGTGGTCGTGACGTATCGCGATAAACAGCATCAACAGTATACGTGTGATGTCTATCGGATGCCACACCGAGGACATTTCGACAAGTTTAGTGCAACACATTTGTAAAGTTTAAATATTTGTCAACCTCATACACAATGAACCGCTACAACCGCGCTCGTGTGCGCGCCCTGTGCGCCTGAAACAAACGAAGAGCAACCAGTCGCCGTGGAGCAATGTCGGCGCCGACTGTGCGAGGCGCTATTGAATGTCGGTTCAAAAACATTACAATTCACACTTTTGCTATCTCACCATGGCTCGAATTAATTTTCATTCGCTATAATTGCACACTTCTCTGACATAGCAAACTATAGTGGTGAAGGCCTGGTCACGTTTGTAGGAGAGCCGACAACCATTCGAGTGGAAACCGCGCCTATCAAAACGAAACGCAGTGCAGGCCGCTCGGCTCGATGGAGCGACGAGTTACGCAAAATGGGGCTCCTTTAAACTATACGCATATAGGCGAAGTTCGATCTGAGTAGCTTCGGGGTACACCTAGACCCAGCAGTGAACTGCCGCGCACTAGTGGTGATGGGTTATTGCAAAGCAGGTTGTGACTGAGATATGAAACTAGCAGCGACCGACCTGGGATCGAGCGCCGCAGCCGACGTGTGAGCGTGCGCAGCGCGAGCGCGGGGCGGCGGGCGGCGTGCGGCGGGGCGGGTTCGGCGCAGGCCGCCGCGAGCTGCAGCGGCGGCAGCGAAGGCCTGCCGCAGCGGCGCCGCGGGCCGCGCGACGCCCGCGGCGCCGGCGCCGGCGTCGGTACCCGCAGCGGCGGCAGTACGCGCCGCCCCGCGCCGCGCCCGCCCGCCCACGGCGACCCGACAGCCATGTCCGCCGCGAAGCACCGCGCGCCGTCCAGCAGGCGCGGCGGCTCCGGCGACAGCACGCCGAACGGGTGCGCGAAGTAGTACAGGCGGAGCGGCCGCGCCTGCAACCACGCGCGCCGCTGTGAGACCGCTCCCCCCGCCGCCCGCGTGTGCGCCGCCGCCGTGCCACCTACCTTCATGTCCTCCGTAGAAGTGGATGCGTCTGCTCGTCCATTATTCATTGCTGTCACCTACATTGAACCGAAAGTCACAGAGCGTCATCGAGTTAACAACACAATGCTGCTGGATGCGGCCAACGCTCGAGACCAGTCGTGCAGCAGGCGAGCGCGAGTGTGCCGACCGACCAGCAGACGCGGCGTCGAACGAGGTACCGATTCCGATACACTGACGCGTCTCCCCGGCCCCGCGGCCCCGCGGCCCCACGGCCCCGCGGCCCCGCGCCAGGGACGCACTCGACTGTACGCAACACTCACAAAATATTTTTCATCTCGAATTATAAAATGATACATTGAGTAATAAAAAGAAAAAAAAACAATAAATTAAGCAGTTCATACCTATCAAATATATCATATCCTATATAATATAGATTATTCATATATAAAATATATATATGAATAATCGTCTTCTTCAAACTGTTTTTATATTTATTTGCGCTGCACCAAAACTAAAGTAAGGGGACTTTAGTGTCCATGGTTTTCTCCCGATCGGTATGTCCATGTGTTTCTGTCGCATGTTAGTGGCGAACTGTCGCGGCTGCAGGATGTGAGTGACGCGCCCCGCCGCCGCTCGTATCAGCAGCTCATCGTATAATGGTTTACTTTGATATTACACTAAACGCTTATTTGCCATAAGGGGAGTGGGTGTTACATGAAACAGTAGAGTTACTACGACATGTGAACCATTCAAAATAATTTCATGATCTACAACATCTCACATGAGACTTGCTCCCGCGACCGTACCGCGATGGATGGCGTGCAGAAAGGTACACAAATTCGGGGCGATGCAAAAACTAGGCCCGTCCGGCCCTGGTGACGGTGGCGGTGCAGTGCCGGCTCGCGACGTCTCCCGCCCGCCCTCGCCGCCCATCGACGTGCCTCAACATCACGAACTCCTTCGATTCATTTCACCACCGTTTACAATGTCCTACAAACCCACAAATAAATATCATGTTTTCGTTTCTATGCGTGAGCGAATGCATTTCTCTATTTCGTATTTTAAGTATTTTAGGGTATTCCCCGCAAACGTAGTGGCAGCGACCACCCGTCGTAAGCGAGAGACCTGTGTAGTGAGACGTAATTAAATTAACAAAAAAGCTGGATGTGTAATGATCTTGGTTTTACTCCTGCAACATTACCCCTGCAGTCCAACATCTTCAGTTGCCAGCAGAAAAAAATATCACGTGGTCTGAAAATTATAATACGTGTCAAATTTTCTCCCAAAATATATTTGTATCCCGACCAAGTGGTCTGATGTTCCGAGCGCGGCCGTCCACGGGTCAGGAGTACTGCCATCACTCACACACACGTTTCACAAGCGACGCCGCGGCGGTGCGGCGCGGGCCTGTGTCCACACGCGCACACGCACACGCACACGCACACCACACATTGCATTTATTTCCGTGTGGCGGTGGACATACTTTCACTTTCCATTTAAATTTCCGCTCCGTGTTTGCGTCGCCGCGCCGCCTCGCCGACACTGGGCTCGCGGCGCTGCCGCTCTAGCGCCCCACGTGTCCACGTCGACCCCGGGCCGCCGTCGTGTTTGTGTCGCGGGGTGTTGTCACGGGTCGCCACGGGGCACGTGCTGACAACACTGACTGACGTTACATAAACAACTCCTTACTCCTTTGAGCTTTCACGGTTTTTCTTTATTTCTTTAAGAGTTTTTGGTTATCAGTCGGTCTTTAGAGCTCCATTTGTGAGGTGATGTAGAGGGTTGGGAGAAATGACTGGGTGGGGACTCTTTAAGCTAAAAGTATGTATATATATATATATATATATATATATATATATATATATATATATATATATATATATATATATATATATATATATATATATATATATGTGTGTGTGTCCAAAACAAGCCCTTAGGTGGGAAGTCAGACTTACTGAATATTGCAACTATTGTTAGTTTTTGCATCAAGTATTTTGACTATCGCATTAAATCTTTTTTTTAATTTTATAAAACATATCTATCTATCTTCTAAGAAATCACTAAGACGAATTTAATATAACTAATTTGTTGAAAATGACGGCGACGTGGTTCGCCACCCGTCACGTCCTGATTCTCACGAGGGCGAGAAGCTACCAATAAAGAGCCGTTTCGCTGCGATGAATGGTAGCGGATGGAGCTCTGTGGTCTCTGCCAACCCCTGCGGGAGATAGGCGTGAATATATATAAAAAAAAACTTCTATAAAATATTACGTGGGATGTGGTTTAGATAACGAGTACTGACCGGATTACAATAGATGCACTCTGTAGGATACCGCGGCCTGTCTGTGCGCAACACCGAACAGAGGGGAGATGAGAGAGGGAGCCTATTAGTGGAAGAAGGATATCATGATTACGGCTCCCACATCGGTCTTGCAACAGGAGCCATCATCAATACAGCCGTAATCCCAACGCTTGGCGAGTAGTAGAGGATCCCAAGTAATGCTGCCCATCGACTGGTCCGCCTTTCACGCCATGCGAATGTAGGGCTACAGGGAGCCCTTGTTGCACGCCCATGACTGCACACCAATTGGCTCATTGTCCAAAACAGAATTAAAGCTAGTATTCAATAATATCAAATTAAAGCTATATTGATTAGACTAGATAGTGTGTGTGTGTTTGTGTGTGTGGGCACAATCTCGAGCTGTATCACTGCGGCGTTAGTGCAAAACAAGCGATGGTAGTTCCCCCACCCCGTTCCCGACTGATCAGTCACGTTGGTGGAACATACCACCGAGCTTCGATGCAGTTGTCTACTGCTGGTCGACAGTAAAATGCTCCTTTACGTTACGTCGCTCACGTTACGTTACATCACGTTGCTTCGTCCTAACATTTTTATTTTTTGTTTTACATAATTTTGTGTAATTTACAGACTTATTACAGGTAACACACTAGCATCGCATAATGTATTAAATAATTTGTTAATTAGTTATTAATTGCGTACTAGAAGTCGAGGAAAGCCGCTGCTACCCTAGTTTCCTCCCGGGATCACTCGGGCTCGTTTGGTTTATTAAATAAACCGTGATTTGGTGCCGACCGAGATGAAGAGGACAACAGTAACACTGTCATCGTGTCGCGTCGCGCTGCACACGTGACACGATGCGGTGATGTTAACGATATTGAGACGTAAATACTGGTGCATGAAGTTTATTATATAATGATATATGCATCGTTGGAGGCACGTGCGTCGCAGCGAGCCGGAGACACCGGCTGCGGCCGCATGCGACTCGAATCCTGTCCCGCCTTTATGTTTCCGCCGGCCGGCCGGCCCGGGCGGACTGTGGCGCGCCGGCCCGCGGGTGAGTGCGCGCGCGCACGTCGTCGCGTCCGTTCGTCCGTCCGCCCGCGCGCGCGGCCGCTCGCTGCAGTGACGGCGCGTGCGACAGTGATAACGATTAATTTATTGTCCGCGATCGGCCCGCATCGTCGTCGTCGTGCGGCACATTATCGATTAGATAACACGAGTACATCAATGCGCTTGTAACTCGCTCGCTGTGAACGCGATGTGTACACGTACGGTAATAAACGGTCGCCGCACATTTTTAAATATTCCGCCGGCGCACTTTTAGTATATATTTAAAAATGTTTCAGTGTTAATCATTGAAAAATTAAAACCTATTAATTAAAATAGAAAATATACAAAACTCGCGTTAAAAAATTTTCTTAACATACTATGTGGTAATTCAAAATTAACATTTTCATCTAGACGGCGATCTATGTACATCGTATTAAAATAAAGCGATTCAAAAGATACATTTAGCGCAGTAAGATGACATGTTGTTTATTTCCGGATAATCATCAACGTGAATGACCGCCGGATACAATACACAGAGACGACAACGAACCAGCGAACGCTATCCGCCACACACGCACAGAGCACCATCACCGGGGTTGAGACACTCCACTGCACCACCACGTCTCTAATGGCCTCGCCGTTATAATCGGACGATGGGCTTCTGCAACACCACCGCACTAGTTACCGCTGGCAGCGCACCGCAGAGTGCGGACACAGTTCACTCACCGCATGCGTTTCATGACCATTTGAACCGGCGTGTGTTTAATTGAAGTACTCGCTCCTCGTGCGATATACTCGTGCCCCACAGCCGGGCGGTGGCGACGGCGAGTGGTGGTGCGGCGACGGCGACTCGGGGGAGCGTAAGCCCTCCCGGATTTCATCACCTCAATGAGAATTTTCGGACATGAGATGGTTTACGTCAGCACTGCAATGATGAAATCAAAGTGTACATGCAGCATTGGAGGGTGACCAACGAAGCCGTACGATTCCACCAGAATTCATTCGTAAACTGTTGCTGTTTTGTAACGACACAAAATTGTAACGTCGTCACGGTGCGGATGTGTAGGATCGCCAACATCACGTGGAGCGCGCCGCGGCCGCGAGGGGTCCGCCCGTCCGTCACCTTCACACTTAGCATTGTATTGATTTCCGTACAGAATGCGAAGCCACGAATTTCCGAAAACGTAATAAATTCATGACAGCCACACACGCTAACGCGCAGCAGCGGCGGTGGAGGCACTCGGTGACCTCGGGCGGCGTTGTACACGTCGATGGCGCGCGCCGCATGCACTGCATGGTACGCGACGTTAGGCGAAAGCGGACCCTAAGCGTCTTTGAAAATATAAATATGCCGACTTAGCGGTTGGTGTCGGTGCCACCAGGTCCGTGGCTGTCGGTCGGGTCTGTTGCCGCTGGTGATGTACGCGTGGTGCAGGGTGGCCGGGAGACGCGGCCGCCTCCAAGGGCGCCGCTGCACGACCTAGTATTTTATTATACGTCTAATATAACATAATGTACAACAATTCGCTCAATATGTCTATCGATGAGAATACGTGTTGTACGCCGGCAAGGATTCGACCGGTTCATGTGCTTATATTATGCATGTTTTTACATGATCTTGACACCGTACTGTAATGTAATATTTATCGCATTGTATCGATATTTATTGTATTGTAGTGTATACTACTAGATCACTGTACCGCTTCGCGCGGGTTATTCTGATCTGTTCCAAGTTCAAGTGGGTGCGGGTGCGCTGGTGTGGGGGTGCGGGGAGGGGAGGGCTGTCCAGTGGCAGGTTGACGGGCTGGCGGGCCGCTGGGGGTGGCGCGGGGCTGCGTCGCAATCGTGGTCGTGATATTAACTCTTCGTCTTTATGTACTTTGCCTTTCAAATGATCCTCCGGTTATATGGCAGCATAACTAACACAGTCGTGTTGTGGCAACCGATCCCGACGCGCGGTGCGGCAGCCTCGTCTGAAAAACCGTGAAGTGTGCGTGGCGTGTGCGTGGCGGGTGCGTGGCGTGTGTGGGAGAACACGACCGACGATCACTCGCTTCATTGTATATCTGGAAAAAATAGTCCAAAATATTTGGCAAATGAAAAAGGTACTCTAACGTCAGCGCCGGCCGACTGTGTTAAACGACAAAGATAAATTTACTACGGAGTACCGTCCGTGTGACGGTCAGACTCCGCGTCAGACGCTGCGTCCGTACAGGCTGTTTACTGCTTATTGCATGAATAACTTTATTAATTCGAGGAGTACATCGCATATCACAGCGGTCCTCAACCCTCGGGCCGCGGCCCAAATGGCACCGGCTCGCAGGAAACACATAAAATCATTTAATATTTTACTGTTAAGTATTTCCTTACGGAATTGTGCACATCATGGACGAGAAGTTTACGTGAACCGAGCGGCGACGGCGGCGGCGGTGTGGGGCTGAGGGAATGGTGTCGGTCGGTCGGCGCGCGGTACACCTGGAACGCGGAACGTCGAACGGCCCGCTGCGACCACACTGTTGGTAACCACTGACACAACGCACGCAACACTCTCGGCGAACGTATGCAAATGTGTGAAATGCTCGAGGCGTGAGTGCGCGCGGCAGCGGGTTCGAAGCCGCCGCTCAAGGTGAACTGCATCCCGCATATAAATAGCGAGCGACAAATAGCGCAAATAAAACTTGCACTTTCGCCCGCGCCGACCGCGATCCCCGCCGCACCCGCCGCACTCCCCGTGCCCCCTGTACTGTTCATGATATGCCCCATAATAATATTAATGTAAATACTCAGTTGTACAACTCTGTTGTACACATCTTTCAATAATTTAATTAAAGGACGTTAAAGTTAACTTATTTATTTACTTTTATTACTTATTTAGTTACTAAACGTTTACGACTGCCATTGTGCGTGGTGCGTGGTGCGTGGTGCGTGGTGCGTGGTGCGTGGTGCGTGGTGCGTGGTGCGTGGTGCGTGGTGCGTGGTGCGTGGTGCGTGGTGCGTGGTGCGTGGTGCGTGGTGCGTGGTGCGTGGTGCGTGGTGCGTGGTGCGTGGTGCGTGGTGCGTGGTGCGTGGTGCGTGGTGCGTGGTGCGTGGTGCGTGGTGCGTGGTGCGTGGTGCGTGGTGCGTGGTGCGTGGTGCGTGGTGCGTGGTGCGTGGTGCGTGGTGCGTGATGCGTGGTGCGTGGTGCGACGGCACGGTGGTGCGGACGGTGCAATAGCTGGAGTTACATAATATTGTTGTATAAAACTTTATTTGTGAAACAGTTAACTGTTATCAATGTACAATTATACACTGCAACAAATACCCGTAACATTTTAATAAATAAGTAAGAACTCTAAAGGGAACAAATTTATATATCGCTCACCTCTAATACGAACTGAGCGTAGACAGAGTTGAAACTCTGGGTGAGTTGATTCTGCCTGCACTTCACCACTTGTATCTCGCCAGGCAGAAAACTAAATTCTTAAAGATTTATTATCTGAAGAGAACAGAATAAAATCTACTTTAATATACTTCTAGAATCATATATTGTTTAGTGTTTTCTTTGATTTTGGATTTAACTAGCTGCACCACCACCCAAACAATTTTCTGCTCTGACGGCAGGTGTATTTGACGGCTGGGTACGATACGGTGTCTCGTATACTGAAGGTCGAACACCGAAGCCGGCCGGTGAACTAACGTAATGATTCTAATAACCTAATTCTATAATAGTATTCTATGTTCCTGAAGCAGATATGAATTGAAACAGTAGTTCAAAATTATTGTTTAAGTGCATAATTAAATGTGATTGTGTAATTGAATACGGATTGCTGATAACCTTCTATCTAGCACACTGTTGCACTGTTACACATTTGTTCTATTATAACTTTGACTGCATCTCAATTTTCGAAGTGTGGTGATACAATAACTTGTGTGGTGGCGGACTTGTGGATTTTAAATAACAATAACAAAACAACTTTCGTGTGTCTCTATATCTATAAATAAAACTACAATACATATTATAGTTGAGCCGGCAACCTGTGTAGCTACGTAATTACACAGATATAAAATACGCGTGGAGCGACGTAATGTATCGATGCAGCGTAAGAGAGCGCCGCAGCCTACAATGCTCGGGCATCGCAAGATCACGTGGATGGTGGAAGTCGGCCAAGTTCCAGCCTACATTTTTGAGCCATATGAGAAACATTTAACCCACAGCAAATGTACGTATATACAAACATATATTCATATTGTTTATATTATTCACGCAACCGAGCTGACCCCGACGTGACATGAACACGCAACCTTCTAATCTGAAATCAGAAAAATAAAACTATCGATCACCTTAAGCCTGCATTTCTAATTGTTAGCGGCTATAATACCAATCTTATGCCCAATATGAAAAAGACAAATCAAAACAATAAGCCTATAACGACAAGATCCGATCGCCTGATGAAACCAGTTATCGTTTCACATAACATTAACGTCTGAAATAGTAATATATTATTTTTTATTTAAATATATTGATTTAATCATATTCAGAGAGTATTTTTATTTTGTATTTTAGATCAACTTATAAAACTTAGCGTTATTTTCTACATTATACATTGTTTAAGGTACTTACTTTTTTTGTGTAGGTTGCTAATATGAAGATGAGTATTAAATATGGAGAGAAGAATGGATGAAAGATGAAATGTCAATGGAGAAAAGATGAAATGTCAATAATATAAAAAAAAGAGTGCAGTTTACACGCGGTAAAAATAAAACCTTCAGAAAACTTGGTTTTACACAAAGAGAAGACTCTTTATCTTAGTAATTCATATAGTTTCGATTTCACTACCCCTCCACTGTATTTCCATATTTCCCCGGGTATGCCATCAATACCAGGGGATTTATTATTTTTGAGTGTCATGATGGCTTCTCTCTGGAGAACTCTCTTCTAGGGGACAACAGGTGATAGATTCATGCAATGGAGGGCAGTTAAGCAATTGCATGAAATATGCTCGCCAAGTAGTTTTTATTTTTTTTGGGTCAGTTATCAAGTTGCCATTGTCATCAAGAAGCATCTGAGAAGTTGATTGGTACCCTTTTTTCACCGTTCTAATCTCTTCGTAGAATTTTCGTGTCTCGTTACCTCTTATTACCGTCTCCATGTTGTGTACTATTGCATTTTGATATCGCCTTTTAGCTGATATAACATTTCTTGCTCTAGTTTGATATTCAGCATATATATATGTTTTTCTTCTAAGTGCTTCTTTTTGTTTCATCAAGTTTCAAATTACAACGACGGGATTTACACATTTGCCGCCAATAGGCTATTGAAATTTTGCCACTCCTATCCACATCTACATTCGAGAACTTATACAGTACACAATCATATTAATTACTAAATTTTTTACAAATAAACATTGCTATAGGCACCTTATTATTTGTTTTAATATCTATAAGACAAAGCATTGCCGCCCATAAAATCTGCCGCCTAGGCATACCCACCAGTGTTCATTAAGTTCAAATGGCATATCATATGATATATTTGTGAAATGAATTATATTTTTTTATAATCATTTATAAACGTTATAATAATAATCACACTTATATGTATGAGTCGTAGTATTACACAAAACGAAATGAACAGAATTATAGCAAATAATTACAAAAACATTTAGCAAACAGATAGAGAGATAGCAGCGAATCACAGACAACATAACACTTTGTGTAGTCTGTAGTTTTCTAATGTCATTTTTTACCTGTGGTTCAATTCTTTGGTCTGTGCTTCTGTGCCGCTGTCTGATACTGATAGATACGAAACGATACGACTGAACGCACGTCTCTCGCGCGCACTAAATAATTATCTTATTGAAGTTGTTTGAAGTTTATAGTTTCTCAGTTGTTAAAGATTTTAATGCTTTTTGTGAGTTTAAGTGATTCAAATATATGTGAAATCAATAGTTTTTTTCGTAGTGTTGTCGCATCAATTTGATTCAAATTGTTCGACAAAGTTTCGAAAAAGTTAAGAAGCGAAGCCAAGTTTGTGTGTTGTCATGTATCAAAAAGTTTGGATCGCTACAAAAACTTGAATAAGAAACAAAACTTTCGAGGGCAATGGAGAAAACAGAGACAAATGGCGTTGGTAAGTTTAGTTTGAGGCGGGCGCGGCTTAACATTTATTCTTAGCGCGTATAACTTAATGAGATAGACCTTGAAAATAAACTTTTATTGTGATGCAATGCGCTATCAAATCATGTATCCGATCGTTCTTATAGAAGCTGTTTAGTGCCGGTGATATCTTATCTATCTGTGTACACAAGAGACTTGATAAAATTAGAGCATTTTCTTTTAGCGTCCTAGAGATTATCCAAGAATTTTACTAATCCACAGTCTTTATCATACTCAAAAATATCCAATAAATAACATCACTGTACATCATAATAACTCAAAAAAATATTACCAGAGACAAGATATGATAATAGAAAATTGTAAATAGCCTCATGTATCCTTTATATTTGGATGGTTTATTTTAAATTTGTTTTATAGCTATTTGGTTACTCAATAGGTTTCTCTTGAGTTGACATGTACGACATGTGCCGAGTGTGACAACTTCTTGATGTTAGCTGTATGCCTAAACAATGCTCTCAGGAAAGCTGTCGATGTGACCATGCAGGAGGCATCCAATGTGTCTTGTTACATTTGCAATGTAAATGCAAAAGTTATAGATGTACCTTGAAAATTTGTTTGGGTTTGGTTTTGAGAAGTTGGAGTATTTCAAACATACTTCAATAATTAGTTTTGGCCACTTCTTGAAACCTGATTTTTCCCAAGAGTTTATCTTATTCCTGGTATATGTCACGGCGTTTGTGCTTAACTATGCACTGGTGTGTGTGTGTCTTGTGTCTGACCCACACATTATGGCGCCACTTTTCACATCAACCATATGTGAAATTGCTTATCAAACAATGTTTTAATAAAACTTTTTGATGATTATGAATTTCTACGTCACCAGGACGTTATACCTCCAATTTTCACATTAGTTTGATCCATCCATCTTATATCCATAATACTTTTGTGTTCACTTAACCTGTTATGTCACGTAATGCTGTTGTATTTCATAGAACAAGGCCTAATTGGTCAAAGTTCATTAACAATAAGTACTAGTTATTTATGGGTTAAGAAATTCAAAGATCATTCAATTACAGTAAATAAGTACCACTCACACACAACGGCCTAGGGAAAGTCAAACGTTTGTTACGGTAGTGTAGTGGACTATGAAATGCTGTGCACCAGCTATTTTAGTATTTGTCATATCACATTATCACATTTGTTATATTTACATCAGTGTGAATGTTGTAAATAAATGTTGAAATCAAAAAAAAATGTTCTTGTGTTTCATTAGCATAATGTGTGGACATAAAATATTTGAGGCTGCAGTGAATGAACAAAGTTGCATGCAACAAGACTCCAGTGTGTGTGTGTGTGTGTTAGTAGACATGCACAGCAGAGTGTCATGCACCAATTGTTCTTAAGAAATCTGCACTCAATGAAATCTTAGACATTGCCAACTTACAGTGAGTTGTGTCGTTTCTCTTGAAATTGGATGCTTTGCATTGTTATATGATTTTGAAACACTTATCAATAACCACAATGAATTATTTGATTGTGATTGTACTGCAGGTATCCTTTTGCTTGCCTTGTAGCAATCTAGTGGGTGCTTAATAGTTGTTTCATGTCTACAGATGAATTAAACCTGTGCAATGTTTATAATAGTGCTGTATGATTTGTTATGATGGATCGATTCACAGGAATGCTGCTAACTGATCTACTTTAATACCATTGTTGTTATAGTCAACTGTATGTGTTGAAGCTCTTCAAGTTTAATTTTGTAAAGCTGACATAATGTACTAACATTATTTTAGTACTGTGACCTTACAATTGGTTATCAGCTTGTTTTTGTTCAAATAAATATATTTATATGAATAGTTTTTGACATAAATAAGTTAGTGGACACACTATATATGATTAAGATTTTATTCACACCACCAACACTGAATTTCAGAAGCATCTCTGTGAATATTGATTCCATTTCAAACTCCATTCTCAAGCATACTTAGTTTGGTAATCAACTGACTTCAAATAAAGTCATATACCATGAGGGCTATAGGTATGTCTAGTCTCATTTGTCATCTCATATTAACATTTCAAATGAAATGGGTAGTGGGAAGTGTTAATGTAAATAATATTGAATATTTGTTATACCTACGTCGTAGGTACGTGTATTGTATGTTATGCTGTCGTATAGTGCAGTGGGGATGTGAGCGCATCGCGACTCATGCGTTTCGTACGCTAATAATTACCGCGCGGCGCGGTGATGTCACCACCAATTTCTCGCGATGAACGCGCACGCACCGCACCCGCACCCGCAACCGCACCGCTCACACTGACCACTACTCCGTTATCCATGCGGGTAGGTAGGTGGGACCTATATTATCAGTATATGCGGTGTACACCAATGGGTTCCAATTTTTAACTCTGTTATCGTTTAAAAAGTAATTTTTGGTATTATACATATATTAAAATTGATATAAAATACCACTAAATGCCGTATTAAATATAATATATTAATAAGAATAATATAATATTTGGTCAAAATAAAATAAAAATAATATTTGGTCGCGAAACTATAGTTTCTATGATAGAAATTCTAAATCTGTCGAGTCTCGTGACCACGAACGCCAATCGAAGTGCTTTACTTACGTTACTTGTTCACAGACCCTTGTTATATAAATATATAATTTCTATTTTATATTAATGTTTCTATATTGAAACAGAAGGTTTTTTTATTATTAATTCCATTTATTTATTTATCTTAAAGGCCGACATGGACGGGCCGGCATTTGGAATACCTATGTTGACAGATATGAATAGCTTCCCATCAAGCGACAAAACAAATAAATTAATTTCGCACTGAGTCGCGCCGCACGCTGATGGGCTGTGGTGTGGTGTGTTGTGGACACGACCGGAGTGATTTCACTCTGACTGACATTTATTTACCGAGACATTCGCAATCGAGTGTAGTTGTTGATACGTGAATCGGTCAGGACGACGACGTCGGCGCGCGGGCGGAGCGTTGCCCGTATACGGGCTCCGGCTGCGGTCGCGGCTGCGGCTGCGGGCGCTTCGTCCGCGCGGGGGCCGCAGCGTCTAGTTTTTGCGCATCGCTGTCGGGACAGCCGGACACGCGAAGTCGCGACTTCTCCGGAGCCGACCCCATTCCCCACTTACTTAGTTGTTTACACTGAGTTTTCTAAGTTTCACATACCAAGTGTATATGCTTTCTGCTAAAATGCTTTTTTCTATCTCCGCCAGAAAGTTTGATATGGCTTTTTTTGCGTTTTAATAAACAACAAAGATAACAAAATGTGTGTGCGCGCGCGTCACGTGACCGATGCGCTGACACGATCTTGAAAGTAAAACTGAAACCAAAACAGCGACAAGGTTAACAGTGACACACACACACGCACACGCACACACAGCACGACATAACCTCTCAAATGTTACTGTAGTATTAACGAATAACCCCAAATTCGAGGACGCTACTGTTGATGGTAGAAGCGCTGCACCGTCCTAAGCCGTTCCAAATCACTGGTCGTTGATGTTTGCCCTCCATCCTCCCCGAGTGGGGTGTGGAGTGTTATAATTATTCGGGCAAGCGAGCTGTTGTGTTTTTCGTCACCATTTATGTAATTTTTAATAGTTACTTTCTTTCACTATTGTCAATTGTTATCGTTTTTTGATTTATTTTATTCGTCCGTAAACAAAACACTATAGTTGTCTGACGCGGCCCTTGTACTTGTACCTACTTCGTGAGAGATCACAAATCGAAACCTTCAGGTGCCTTGTGTTGTGTGGGGCCAACAACGTCACTTGAACACCAAAACATTGACGACAGTGTCGTGTTTGTGTGACAGCATGTTGTGTGCGTCCGTAGCCCGCAGCGGCGGGGCGGGCGGGGCGGTGCGCACGTGCCGCGTGACGCGCCGCGCCCCGTGTGCCCCGCGCGCCCCGTGTGCCCCGCGCGCCCCGTGTGCCCCGCGCGCCCCGCGTGCGATGAACCCGTTTCATAATTGAGCGGCGGGTGTAATGATTGCTTGATTGTTACGTGTCACGAGGTGACGCTTCGCGCGGTACATTGTATCGGTTGTTTGATTCATTGTCTGGAGGAGGCCGGCAACATTTCTGCAATGCTGTGTGGCACTGCAGATGTCTATGGGTTGTGTTGGTTGCTTTCCATCGGGTAATACGCCTCCTAGTTTGTCTTCCTATCTCATAAAAAAAGATGGTTAGTTGAATTGTTACACCTCCCGGCCAGTCACCTGGGGCAGGTGGGGGGTCGGTGGGCTACGTTCTGTTCTGTTTTATCACGTTGAACTAACTTAACGGCGATTGCTTGCCTCGTGGTTCAATTGCGCTCGGTTATAGCTTTCATTACACTAATGCGGTACACGGTGTCGCGTTAAATGCTCCGTGTGATAATTGTAGCGGTCGCGTTTGTCGCTGATTCTGTGATGACATTCCCCGCCAGCTGCGGCGCACTATCGCCCCGCTGTCATCCTCTCCGTTCATCTTCGACTTCTTCATCTCTCGACAAATATGTCTTTTCTTTTTATCCGCTCCCCCTCATGAGGCCGACATAACGTTTCGTGCCTTCGTCGTCGGGCAGTCCTACCAGCGATCACTCCGACCTGCAGCGTCTGACATGCCACGCGTGCGAGAACCCTCGTAACGCAGCGAGGTTCTCCGCCGTGCTCACCAAGTCCGTATAGTATACCGGACCAGCTCCTCTCCCATCGCAGCGGACTTTCCCACAGAACGTGGTGAACGTCATTTTAGTAGAGGTGCTCGACAGCGTGAGGTTGCGTGGGAGCAGTGCGCGCTGGTGGTGGCACGGTAGCGCGCACCGTGTGTTGTCAGCCGTGCGCCGCCGCAGAGCACGTCCTGACGCTGAAGGTCAGTCGGCGAGGAGTGGCGTGCGCCGGAGCGAGACTGCCGGGACTCCCGCCCGCGCTCTGCTGTGCAGTCTGCTTTGTGGTCGGGAGAGCACTACGCGTACATCAATCACAGTGGACTTCACGTGGGTTAGGATTGTAATACGTTTTTGGTGACGATAGTAAACGGTGAGGTAGTCGTCAGCCCGGCGGTGCGGTCCGCTCGCGGCGTCCGGCGCAGCATGCTGACGCTGCTCAAGGCATGGGAGGCGCTGGCGGGCGTGGCGTGCGGCGCGCCCAGTAATTACACGTTCAACTAATTGTGTGCCCGCTGCTAACGCCACTGCGGAGGATGCCGAGCGTTGGCTTAATTGTTTTGGCGACACACAACACGTACATGCACACGCACATGCACGCACTGGCCGACGCGACCCGAGGCGGAATACTGACGGACAACCGACTTACTGCATTTTTTCGGACAAGAAGACTCAACTCATTTTTATAAATAATATTTTTATATCCCCGAATAAATGTTATATTCGTGCGAATTGTATAAATGAATTGAGACGCCCTGCTTGATGCCACAGTGTTACAACAACTGCTCAGACGGTCAGCGTTGTTGCAGCCGTTGACAACTTGTCCACATATGACAGTATCCGCAGTTATACTGTTTGAGGAGAGGAGATTTATTAATCGATTTTTTGTTTAATTGTATTAGGAAATGTTACATTAGGTCAGCGAAAAAGTATTTTCGCATATAGATACGTACTATATATAATACTTGCAATAACATTTCTATGGTTGTACTCTATGGTACTGGCTGGTTTCGATGTCATTTAAAAGGTTACTGAAAAAAAACAAATTATTAAAATGTTGTTTCCAGCTATTTTCATTTGTTTTTCTTTCCGTTTTTAAAGAGATTAATAACTAGCGATGAGAAGCGGATAACATACGACAAGAACGTGCAAAAAAAGTCGGGATGACCAGGCACCTTCAGATTTCCACCTGATTCGGTCTCTGCCGAATTCATTAGGCAGTGTCAGAATAACTTCAAGGAAGGACTGCCAATACTACTGTACGCGATTTTTTGATCAGAAGTCCCAAAATGTCTGCAGCAACGGTATCACGTCACTGGCACTACCTACAAGACGGTACAATCTCACCAAACAAAGTGGCAATGAACAAATTTCATATAAAATGCGAAAAAAACTTTTTCCCCATTTATTATTATATAATACGAATAACTTTTTATTTATTGTTTGATTCAGTGACGAAACTACCGCTTTCGGAGTTGAATAACTCGAGATTCAAGTCTTGCGTACAATACTACAATATAATATAATAAAAAAAAAATAAAGCCTTTATTCATTGCAAATGAGTTCAATTTAATCTAATCCTACTTAGTATCAAGATTTATAGGTTATGAATTTTATTTTTAGTGCTTAATTAAGAAGTTAATTAGTTTCTAAGAAGCCCATTGACCTCTATTTTGAGCTATTTGCATCCAGTTCGACCCAAACGTTTTATTTATATCTTCCGCCCATCTCATAAGTGGTCTTCCTCTGTGTCGTTTTCCATTTCGACTTCTTGGGGAGGCCAAGAAGTCACCTATTTGCCCATCGCTCATCTGTCAGTCTTGCTACATGCCCCGCCCATTTCTATTTAAGTTTTTGATTAATAAACTAACTAGATAGCTAACAATACATGTATGGCTAAAAAGTACAAAGCCAAAATATTTGGATGATTCGAAAATCCGGTTCGATCGAGCGTAGTGGGTTAATGTCCGTTCTATTAGAAACTGCCGCTGTCCGTGCTGAAATGTTCCCAATTTGTTGAATATTTTTCCTAGACTTTGATACTGTCGTACCGTGCAATGTGTCTAGCAATAATCGATCTAAACCACATCCGAGGCGCGATGAGGCCCGATGCGTGACGCTGTGAGGCGTACTGGATCTTAAGGGGGTCTTCTTCTTCAAACAAAATTCTTCAAAATGATATTAATTTATTCATACTTTTCATTTTATATCTTAATATACAGGGTGTCCCAGAACTCAACATCAAGCCGAAACGTGGTGACAGGAGAAACCATCATGAGAAAAATCAGAAAAAAAATCTATCTGAAGATCTTGAAATTAAGAACGTACCAAGAGCTTGTGCGAATAAAAAACATTTTAACTGAGTAAAATGAGTTAGCAAAAATCGGGTTACTTGAGGTTTTTATTTTTTTGTATGAAACTAAGTATTGTACCATTTTACAATCCTGATTAAATGCGTCAATTTTTAATGGCACTTGCCAAGGCACTCTAGTACTTTTTTTTAAAGGAGGGCCTTTCAAAGTCAACAAATTTTGAAAATTTTAAATTCATAGTTTAACAAATAGTTTTAATTCCAGGAAACTTGGGGCAATTGTGTCATTATTTTTTACTGTGATTCTAGAAATGTTATTTAGGGTTACGGTTCCAAAGTTTAAATGAACAAAAATAATACAAATTAACCACAATAACCGAAAAATGGTTACAGTGTGACCAAATTTCTAGGTTTTTCTTAAATGCCCATAATTTTTAAACTGCAGGGGTAAGATTTTTTTTCTGATTTTTCTCATGATGGTTACAATCAATCCTGTCACCCCGCTTCGGCTTGACGTTGAGTTCTGTGACACCTGTATGATATTTCAATTTTTATGCCAAAAAAGTGACATGTCCATCTAAAAGACGTCAGTCGAACTAATGCATTTTGTTTTATCACATTTTATTTCTTTTTTTTTTAAATTTGAATATTACGAATATAAAAAAAAAAATAATATAATTTAAAAGGTTTTAATGCTTTTATCACTAATGCATTAAAGCCTTTTATATTATTTTTTAATAATATCATTTATAAATGTATGACTACAGTACAGAGGTTCAAGTCAACAACTTTATGTTGGTGACATGCTACGTCTGTAGCGGTCAGCGCGCGATGCCCACAAGCACTACAGTCTGCGTTCTTGTTGTTGTTCCAGACGAACGAGAGGATGTGCAGAAGAAAACGTTCGCCAAGTGGATCAACTCGCAGCTGGTCAAGGTACGCTGCCGACCACCGGCACACGCATGCTGTCATATCGAGTAGATTATTTGTTATGTACACACACTTTGGACTCTCCGTTTGCTCTGTTCTCCGTCGTCTTTGATGAAAATTTCTTTAGAAACTTGTATTGTATGCTCTAATTAATACTTTATGCGGTTTGCAGAACGACAAGCCGCTGGTGCAGGACCTCTTCCAGGACCTCCGCGACGGCGAGGTGCTGCTCTCCCTGCTCGAGATACTCACCGCGCAGCAGTATGTGAGTACACCCCCTACCGCTGTCCCACAGTCGGTCGGGCGGCACGCGTGGGTGTCTAACGTTACACGTTGCGCTAATTTTTTTTTACCATTTTTAAATTTTTGACTACTTTGTATTAGGTCGGGAGTAGTTGTAAGAATTAAGAATTCAGGTTTTTGAATCTGAGCTTCAAATTATCTGCCACCGTTTTAAAAATAACTCGTGCACAAAAAAATTAAATATAACTAAAACCACTGCAACCATATCTGTAATTGAATACCATAACATTGCTGATGCTGGAACGGCGTGCGCGTGTTGCAGAAACGCGAGCGCGGCCGCATGCGCGTGCACCAGCTGAACAACGTGAACGCGGCGCTGCGCGCGCTGGAGGCCAGCGGCGTACGGCTCGTCAACATCAGCGGCGCCGACATCGTCGACGGGAACCCCAAGCTGATCCTGGGTGCGTAACCTAGTCTCCGCGGCCTTGGCCTAGCCGGCGGCGGCGACCCCTCTGTGGCAACAAACAATCTGATGAGGTGTTCTTCATTTGTCAATACATCGCACCACTCGATCCCTATTGACATCTTACATAATGTATCTGTCACACACGCCGTCTATTTAATTCGACATTAACAACTCTGCTTAATCGGTGTGATACAGTCTCGTTGGAGTCGCTGGCTCGCGGAGAGCGTTCACCAACTGAAATGATAATAAACAAAACAAAATTCCTAAACTTAACGTTGAACCATATAAGTTTCCTGGTCTTTTGTAAATTGACAACGAGCCTGCCGTCCTGTCGAGGCTGGGTGTGTATGTATCTGTGGACCTGCAATTAATTATGACCTCGATTCTATCGACAGGGCTGGTGTGGAGCATTATCCTCCATTGGCAGGTGCACTACCATCTCAAAGATCTCATGTCGGACCTGCAGCAGACCAATCTGGAGAAGACCTTGCTGGCGTGGTGCCGCACACACACACAGGTGAGCTAAATACATTCACAATTGAATTACGATGAATCATGCGAAAGTTATCAAAACATTGTGAATGTCGCGCGACCCCGGCCCTGTTGCAGAACTACTCCGGCGTGGAGGTGACGAACTTCACGTCGTCGTGGAGCGACGGGCTGGCGTTCAACGCGCTGCTGCACCGCTGGCGGCCGCAGCTGTTCGACTACGCGGCGGTGGTGCGGCGGGCGCCGCGCGCGCGCCTCGACCACGCGTTCGCGCTCGCCCACGCGCACCTCGGCATCGACCGCCTGCTCGACCCGGAGGGTGGGTACGCACGCGCTGCCGCGGACGCTACGGGCGCTACGACGCTACGGACGCTACGGACGGGACGCGGCGTCCCCTCGATGCGCGCTTAATACACAAACATATAAATCTCATTCTCCTACGAACCTTGTCTTGTGCAGTAGACGTACATCGATTGAGCAGACAGGTAGCCGATAATCGGGTTGGGTAGCCGTGGGGGCACCTCTTGGGGTGCGGACGTAGACCAGCTGTAGACTGCTGTAGGCTTTTGATGGTGATCTTAGAAATATAAAAATTACGTCTAAGACATTTTTTGTTCATAAGGCAAGATTTAATTTCCGCCGTGATTTGAATGTCGAACAGTTGGTGTAGCAGCTAGTAGGCAACTAGTAAGACCGCAAGACCGTTTGACTCAGCGGTGAAGCGGCCGTTTTTCGTGCAAATCATTTCTTTAAATTTAGAAGATGCATACGCTGCAGGGAATGCGTGTTTGCGACAGTTGGCGATGACTAGCCAGCGTACGTGGATGGCGTCGTTTCGGCAACGTCACTACACAATACACACAGTATACGCCATTTGCTTATGGGGAAGGAGAACTATAAAACCATAGGCAAGTGTGAGCGTTACGAGTTTCATCGATCGTTGCCCAGTGTGAGTGAGTGGATTGTGTTGCGACGCGCCCACACACACATCTCTGTATCGTATCCCATCGCAGACGTGAACACGCCGCACCCGGACAAGAAGTCGATCATGATGTACGTGATGTGCCTGTTCCAATCGCTGCCGCACTCCAGCGACGACCTGGCGGAGGAGGAGGCACCGCGCGCGACGGACGGGGGGCGCGGGGAAGGTGTCGCGCCCGCGTCCGCGCCGGCCGACCACGCCGCTGAGGTGGGACACACCACACACCACACACCACACACGCGCGCCCGCTAAGTCACCGACTGGCGAACACCGCGTGCCGTTCTCACAACTTGTTCCCCCCCCCCCCTACCACCACCACATACTGTGACCGCATTCATTTTGTTCTTCACTTACACTTCACAATGAAGGATTCAAAGCGAGTGTACATATTTCTAATTAATTAAATGTTGTACCGGACTAGTACTTGAACTAAATCCACTGTTGTGCTATTCCAAACATTCATTTATTCATTTTTATTTTTCGTATTGTGTGCGGTGGGAGAAGGGAATGTATCGCGGTGCACACGACACGCGGCCACACGGGCAGCCGGGACACGCACTCAACTCACACAACCTTCAATGTCAACACAGAGACTGACATGGATACAGAACACAAACGTGACAGCAACTGCAATATATATTCTAAGAAAATGCTATCCTAGTTAATTTGGTTGCGGTGACCACTTCCGATTTTATGGAGGGGTGCAAATAGGGGGGGGGGGACACGACACTCCCTCATACAGATACTTGTTACCGGTGGATCCCTTGGTTGCGACACCACCGGGCGACAGTTGGGATGCGTCGCGTGTGACACCCCACGCCCGGCGTGTGCACTAACACTGTGTACGTGTGTATGAACGCGGAGCAATGCGGTGTGCGGCAGGGGCGCGTGTCGGTGTCGCGGCCGCTGTCGTCCGCCACCACGGCGTCGGAGCTGGGTGGGTACGGCGCCGCGCTGGAGGACGCGCTCGCCTGGCTGCTGGAGGCCGAGGAGCGGCTCGCCGCGCAGCCCGCGCCGCCGCCCACGGACCTGCCCGCCCTCAAGGAACACTTCCACGCGCACGAGGTGAGTGGCGCCCGCCGGTGTGCGATCGGAGCGCGGTACCGCAGCGCGTCCGCAGATACTGAGCGCCGCCAACGTGTGTTGCAGCGGTTCCTGCTGGAGCTGTCGGAGCAGCAGTGCCACATTGGCGGCGTGCTGGAGGAGGGCGCGCGGCTGCTGCGCGACGCCGCGCTCACTAGGGACGAGGCCAACGAGGTACGCTTCACAGATGCACGCGGTCTGTTATTGAAAATAGCTGACGCTGACGCAAACTGTCCCCCGGGGGGGGGGGGGTAGTTACACAAAATGTCATTAAACTCAAATTCAGAAGTCGATCTCTGTGGACCAACACTTCAAACGAGTACCTCTCAATCATTAACGAGGTGTTCGCTCCCCTGCGGTGCAGCCGGCAGACGCGGAGCCCGTCGCCGCACTCGCACCGCTCACCGCTCACCGTTGTTCTCAAACGAATCTAGTTCGTTGTGAGGTCTTCAAATACTATTTGCCACTGATTGTAACCTCTTCACGGACGAAGTGTTTTAAGTGAGAAAACATTGATGACATTTTTCTTTTTATTTCTAGTTATTCACTTTGTATATCTCTAACAATTCACTAAGATAAGAAAAAAATAGGAAATAGTAATTTTTTCAAAAAAATAGATAATGTCCTCATGTGTGGACGTTTGGCGTAACTTCTCTTGACATAACTAAAATAAAATAAAAGCTACACGTACACACACGTGCCGACGTCCCGGACGAGGTTAGCGTCGTCCACAATGTGTGTGCGATTGTTGCGTGTGCGTGCGCGCGCAGGTCCGGCTGCAGATGCGGCTGCTGAACCAGCGGTGGGAGGAGCTGCGCGTGGGCGCCATGCAGCGGCAGGCCACGGTGCACGCGGCGCTGATGCGCGTGCAGCAGGCGCACCTCGACCGGTTCAAGTGAGTACGGTGTCCGCGGCCCACTCGACGCACTCGAGGGGTGCACGGCCTTTATATTACTGAACAACAAGTACATATTAGTGAACGACGTGTGTGTGTCGGTCCGGCGTGGTAGGCAGTGGCTGACGGCGACGGAGGACCGCATGTCACGGATGGAGGCGGACGGCGGCGGGGGCGGGGCGGGCGCACTGGCGGCGGCGCGCGCGCTCCACGGCGAGCTTCAGCGTCAGCAGCCGCTGGTGGAGGCGCTGGGCGAGCTGGTGCTGTTGGTTGAGGACGAGAACGACGTGCGCGCCGCCGCCGTGGAGGACCAGCTGCGCGCGCTTGCCGAGCGGTGGGCGCACGCGTGCCACTGGACGCTGCAGCGGCTGCAGCGGCTGCAGGGTGAGAACGCGGAGCGCGAGCAGCACGCGCACAACGACGCCGCGCTTCACGCCGCCGCCGACGCGCTCGAGGCCGAGCTGAAGCAGGTGCGCTGTGCCCCCCACCACCACCACCATCACCACTCGCGTTGTCTACATTAAATTATATACATATTGTAGTGAACCTTAGGTACAGTTATTAAAGTTACGGGTGACTAGTGTTAATGAAGCGGGAGGCGGGAGGCGGGAGGCGGGCGGCGGGCGGCGGGCGGCGGGCGGCGGCATCCATCACACCGTGCCGTCTCAGCTGTTAACGACGAACGATGCTAATTATAATCTTCGTAAATGACACTAGAGCGGACCAGTGACCGGATCAGGCCCGCGGAGCACGCGTGCGCAGCGCGAGGAGTGTGGCCGACCTCCCGTGACTGTAGACGGAACGCTGGTGATGTGTGCATTGTATTCCGATGGGCAATTGGTAATGTGGAATCTTAGGCGGGCTGTGATGAGCGCAGTTCAAATATAGTTTTTTGGCGTCGCAGATGGAGGCGCGACCCGTGAGCGAAGTGGGCGAGGTGCTACAGCGCGCGCAGCAGCTGCGCCGCGTGCGGCGTGATCTGGCGGTGGGCGGGCGGCGCGCGGGCGCGCTGCTCGCGGCGGGAGGCGGGGAGCGCGCCGAGGCGCTGCTGGACCGCCTGGATGCGCTGCAGCTCATACTGGACGTGCAGGCCGAACGGGTACCGACCGCTCACCTCGACGTTACACGACCCCTCGTGGTGGAATCACGTTGCACTCCCGTTACATGCACCGTGTGAGGCAGGGCGCCCGGCGGCCGTACGACTCCTTGTGATTCGTGTGTCGACAGCCGCGATTGAGGCTCATCAGAATAGAAGTATCGGTGCATTAAAACACTGCCGTCTGTCGCTCGCAGGCCAGGCGGCAGGCTCTCGATACAAACGCGTCATCCTTGCAGACCTCATTGAATCAATAAACTCTGTAGTCAGATACAATTCTAAAAATAAGTCAATATCGCCATTTGTAGCGCCATGTGCTGATATGTTCATGAACCTCATACATTAAGACAATGTCCACCTGCACGCGGCACGTTACTGGTCTCGGGGTTCAATAGTTGTCTCTGTACTAGTTAGAATTCCATTAATCATCTCAAATGGATGATATGAAATATCCGAGTTAAATTTTAATTCATACGTGAACGCTGGCGCCGTCCCATCAGTAGTGTGGACAACGTGACGAGAACTGGTCGTCTAGCAGTGCGTTTACAAAGGGAGGGAGGGAGGGAGAGAGCAGATGGTTTTGAAAGTGCGCTGATGAGGTCGACAAGTGCGCTGCACCTGCCCGCTGTAATGTTTGCTGACCGTATGATTTACGTCCGCGTGTCATTTAGATCCGCGAGTTGGGCTTCGAGTTCAACGTGAACACGGCGTCGGACGGCGAGGAGTCGCCGGCGCCCGACGGGGACACCGAGGCCGCCGCCCCCGCTCTGCAGCCACAGGATGTCGAGGGTGGCGGGGAGGCTCACAGCTCGTGCAAGAAGCCGCGGCTGAGTGGCGGCGAGGGCGCACACGAGTTCCAGGTTGGGTACCGCGCGTTCGAGCGCTGGGCGGACACAGTGGACCGGGAGCTGGACGACGTGAGTAGCCGCGCCACCGGCCGTCACTAACTCTGAACTCTATAATTTCATTTAGAAACAATTAATTAAACAACTAATTTAAATTCATTGAATAAATGATTACGAGTATAGATACATATAATAAATTACTTTAATGAAGTTTTAAACGAGAGTTCAAGATGTATCAGCGGCACTGGGTTCCGCCCCGACGGCGACGCAATAACGTGTGTGTGTCCGTGTGCGCGGCGCAGTGCGAGCGCGCGCTGGAGGCGGAGGGCGCGGGCGCGGGCGCGGGCGCGGGCGCGGGCGCGGGCGCCGCGGGCGAGCGGGCGGGGGCGCTGTGCGAGCGCGTGCGCCGCGACGGCGACGAGCGCCGCGGCGACTTCCGGCACCTCGACGACATCCAGCGGCGGCTGGCCGCCGAGCCCGGCCTCGCAGGTACGCGCTCGAGTTGTTCGTCGTGTCAAATTACTCCCTTTACACGCTCACGTGTGTAGTTTTTATTCTAGATTGTCCCTTTGGTAAGGCCACCGTTCCGGTTCCGGTTCCGGTTCCGGTTCCGGCTCCGGCCAACGTATGTATGTTCTGTGTGTGCGTGTGACAGAGGAGGCGGCGCAGCACGCTGCCAGCATCGAGCACCTGAAGCGGCGCTGGGACGACGTCGAGCGGCGGCTAGTGCGCGTGCAGAACGCGCTCAACTTGCTGCGCGACAAGGAGGCGTGGCGCGACGCTGTGGCCGCCTTCCGTGCCGAGTTGCACGCGCACTCCGCCGCCCCCGCCGCCCACGGTGCGCAGCGCGACCGCAGCCGGCTAGTGGCGCAGCTGCGGCCGCGGCTGCAGGACCTCAACGCGCAGTCCATCGTGCTGCTCACGAAGCCGCTGTCGCGCGCGCACAAGGACGACATCGAGGCCGACACGCAGCGCCTCAACAAACTGTACGAGGAGACGCTGGCCGCGCTCGCCGCCGCCGACGTGCAGGCCAGGCTGGCTCAGCGCCACTCGCCCGAGCGCCGGGACTCGCGTGACGACCGCTTCGCGCGGCTCCAGGACGCGATACGGGACATAGAGGCGCAGATCCTCGCCGAACACGCTGTCATCTCCGACACTCACGACATGGAGAGGCGGATAGATGACTTGAAACGTATACAGGCGAAGTTCGAAGAACTGCAGACCACTTATGATGAGGTGGTGCGAGAGAAGAGAGAAAATACCGAAAAAGGGAGCTTGCAAGAGTTGAATTTGAGGAGTAGTGTGGAGAACTTGGTGACGAGGTTCACTGATTCGAAAACTATTTTGAACCAGAAAATTGAAAAACTGGAGAAAGGTAAAGTATTCTCAGAATTGTCATAAATGTTGTAGTGCACGAGTCCAGCGGAGCCGTGGATTGTTGTCTTTCTGTCTGACTGTCTGACTGTCCGTCACTGCCGACGCGCTCGGCGCGGCCGCGCATGCCTTCATGCCTTCGTGGTGTCCGCCGGGTTACACGAGGGATCAGGGAGTCCAAGGGAGAAAACAGTTTTTTTTCAAATTATGTAGTATACGAGCCAAACATCATTGAAATCAATGCAGTCGAACTGCGAGACTGTTCACGATGCTGGGGGTCGCTGCGTGTCTTCTTATCAGGCGTGCACTGTGTCCAGGCATGACGCTGCTGAAGCAACTGGCGGAGGAGCGAGCTACAGCGGAGGCGTGGCTGCAGGGCGTGGCCGACCTTGTGGGCGCGGCCGACGTGCCGCCCGGCGACCTGGACGCGCTGCGGCCGCTGCTGGCGCGCGCCGAGGTGCAAGAGAACGAGATCTCGGCGCACTCTGCGTCGATTGACAGACCGAGTACCAAAGCACTTACGAATTCCGCCCTGCGCGGTTCGTCGCACCATGCAGCCGGGGGCGTCCCACGCTACGTTTGTCGAGACGCGGTCTCCACTCCAGCACTCGTCTACTCAAACGATTGTCGGCTCTCCATCAATTGTCGGATCCTCGACAAACGTGACCATCATATTTCCACTTTAGTTTGCTAATACGATAGACTATTTCAGTTATTTTAGTTAGAGTTATATCTACCAGAGAAACTGCAAGCATAGCTCTCTGAGCTACTTTGAACTCGTGAAGCAGACGGACTGTCAGTGTCCACGTATCGGTGCCGGGAGAGAGTGTAGGTAGGACACACTGGACGAACACTTTAGGAGGGCGGTATTTCAAAAAACTTCACACGCCACTACTCCGCGGAACATGTTTTACAACGCTGGTTACTCTGCTATGACATTGGGAGTTCGATCGCGGACGCTGCCGATGCTGCCGCAGCAGTTTGTGCTTCACGTCGGTGACTGTCGTCACGTGTACGTGTGTCAAACATGGTATTTAATTATATTAGGAATGTAGTGAAATGAAATAAACGCGTCGCGAAGTGAAACTAGCGTCATGCGGACACTGAACGCAGGAACTGGAGCGGTCGCGGGAGGCGTTCGAGCGCGCGGCGCGGGGCGCGGAGGAGGCGCGCGCCGCCGTCGCGGAGGAGGGCGCGGGCGGGGGCGCGGGCGCGGCGGCGCGGGCGCGGAGGAGGGCGCGCGGGGGCTGCGGGCGCGCGGGGCGGCCGCGCACGACGCGCTCGCCGGCTGCGCGCGCCGCCTGCGCCGCCACTACGAGCGCACCGACCGCGTGTTCCGCGACGTCGACCAGGTGATCACACTGAGTCGGGCAGCGACCGCCGCTCCACGCTCCCCGAGCGAGCGTGGAGCGGCGGTCGTGTGCCGAGTGCCGAGTGCCCGCCGCAGTGTTTGGTGTGTGCGTCGCGCCGATATCTGTGCTGTTATTTCATTGTTCTTATATTTACCGCACAGTGGACACGTTACTGCTGTAGTAATAATGAGGATGGTGGCGTAATACGACAGATGGAGGAATGGTTGCGTCAGCTGGAGACGCAGCTGCCGCGCGAGGAGGAGTGCAGCATTCGGGACTCCGGCGAGTTGTACCGCATGAAGACACGGTTTCAAGCGCTCAAGGACCAGTGCGATGAAAAGACTGAGGAATTTCGCACGCTTAACGAAGAAGGTACTGTGTGTTCGTAAATTATTGAGTTAGTCGAGTGAATAACGAAGGCCACCACCTCAGGTGTCCATGTCGGGGGGGGGGAGGGGGGAGACGAGTTGGAGTTAGCTTCCTCGCACCAGCAACCATTGTGTGCTGCCCATTGTCACGCCCTCACAATTGATACCTTTCAAATTGACAAAAATGAAAAGTATCGAGGGCCGCCGACTGCTGCTCGATGTCGTTCGCAGTGCAGCGGCGACGCTCTCGTCGATTTTAATTCTCGTTTAGTTGCAATGTTATCTCATGTCGCGCAACAAGCTGGCAGCGCCACCATTGCCCGGTTGTTATTGCGGCGGAAGTCGCGCCGCGATCAAGTGTTCAGTCTAGATATTAGTGGCGACGTGCCGTCGCTGTATGTACACAGGTCAGTTGGTCCGGCGAGACCGTCACTCGACTCACTTTAACAGTTGTCATGTGTCGGGCGGCGCCCTGGCCGCCTGCGTCTGACTCCTGGTGTTTGTTGTGCAGGCAACGAGATTCTGTTGGCGGCGGAGGCGCGCGCGGCGCTGCTCGCCCGCCGGCTGACGCAGCTGTGCGCGCTGTGGACGCGCGCCACGCACGCCGTCTACGAGCGCTACAAGTGGGTACCGCCTCCCGCCGCCCGCCCACCGACCACCGCCCACCGCGCCCGTCCGTTCGTACGCATCGCTAACCCGAGCGCGTGTGTGTGCAGGGTGCTGGCGGAGGCGTGGCACGAGTCGGGGGAGCTGCGCGCGTGGCTGGCGCAGCAGGGCGCGTGGCTCGACGGGCTGCAGCGCCGGCTGCGCCGCTCGCCCAGCCAGCCCGCCGACGCCGAGGAGATCTCCGACGAGCTATACGTAAGCATGCGCCATCGCCATCGTGGCGCCCACGCACACGAGGTACCGTACCGCTCGCTGTATGTGGGGGCGACGCACACCGGAGGCTGTGTCAGTGTGACGGTAGCTGTAGTTGATTGAGATCATAAACGAGTGTGCAGGTTAAATAACAATGAATGCACGCCGCACTGCAGGACTTGGAGAACTACATCCAGAACCACAGCGACGAGCGGCTGGCGCGCATCCAGGACATCGGGCGGCAGCTGATCGACGCGCACATCATGCCCGGCTGGATCCAAGCCGAGATCGACGCCGTCACCCAGCGCTGGGACGCACTGCGCGACCAGGTGAGTGCCGTGACGACGTACGCAGTGGTACCCATTTATTGTCGTTTAGTGTGTTGTAAATGTTTCCATCGTTCATTGCGGTAAGTGTTCAGTGAACGCTGTGGTGTTCATGTTCTGCGAGCGCAGCGCGTGTGGCTGCTCGCGATAGTGGGGGGGGGGGCTCGTGTTATTTTATTACTTTTCGGGAAAAAGGTCCACCGCACAGCGTCGTAGTTGTGTATCGTGTGTAACGTATACGTGTGTGTGTGTGTGTGTGGGCAGGCGGCCGGACGGACGCGCGAGCTGGAGGCGCTGGCGGTGTCGGCGGCGCGCTGGGAGGTGTCGTTGGAGCGGCTGCAGCGTTGGGTGGCGGTGGGTGGGGGCGAGCCGGAAGCTCAGCGCGCGCTGCTCGCCGAGCTGCGACGGCATGCGGACGCGTGCGACGCGCACGGGCAGCACGAGGCCGCCGCACGCCTACGCGACCAGCTGCGCCCGCTGCAGGTGCGTGCCCGCTGTGGGTGATGACGATGCGCTCTAATGAGATGGAGGATGGCCGGTACGTCGGCTAAATCGAGCGATAATGCTGGTGAATAAATTGACCGATGACGTGTTTGATGTGTATGTGCAGAGCAAATTGGATGCAGCGGAAGAAGAATTACAGAAAAAGGAGAGTGCCGTGAGCGCAGTTGAGGCAGGCGTGGCGGAAACCTTGGGTCAGGAGAGCGGGTCCGGGTCCGGGTGCGCGGCACAGGCGCTGGAGGCGCGGCTGCAGCGCGCGCACGCGACTCTTGCGGAGGTGCAGCGCGGCGCCGGCGACGGGCTGGCGGCGGGCGCGCCCGACGTGGACGTGGTGCGCGCGCAGCTCCGCCGCTGTTTGGTGAGCCGGCACACGCGCACGCGCACGCGCACGCACGCACACGCACGCACGCACACGCACGCACACGCACGCACACGCACGCACACGCACGCACACGCACGCACACGCACGCACACGCACGCACACGCACACACACACACACACACACACACACACACACACACACACACACACACACACACACATTGACAGTTGCGCACTCGAACGATAACAATGTTCGTAAGTAACATGTTGGTTACGAACATTGTTAATGGCACATCATACGCGCGCGGCGGCCGTCACCCGTCATCCGTCATCCGTCACCTGTATATGAGAATGAGAAATGTAATGGAGACATCGGTATATGTACCAGCATACGATTGTGCAGCGTCGATTTGTCGCATGGCGTAATATTTTTAAAAACATGTTCATATTTGTATTGTACTATTCGTGTCCGCGTTGTCTCGCACGACTTGCTCGACCGGTTTCCTTCTGCACTGTGAGCGTGCGCGCCGGTGTAGCAGCGCAGCCGCCCGGACGTCGTGGGGTCGCGCAGTGCACCGCTGACGTGTAACGTTTGTGTACTTTTGCAGAGGTTCTACCGCACCCTCAGCGAGATCAAGTCCGAAGTGGAAACCATCATCAAGACCGGGCGCAAAATGGTCGAAGAAAAAGCGGTCTCCGAGCCGCAGGAGTTTTCAAAAAAAATCGACGCGTTGAAGGAACTGTACAATAAGCTCGGTGCCCAAATCACCGAGTCCAAGACGAAGCTTGAGAACGCGTTGCTGACGGCGCGTGAGGTACAGAACGACCTGCAGTCGCTGACGGTATGGCTGGACGGCATCAGCGCGGCGGCCCACGTCGGCAAACAGACCCTCGAGCTGGAGATGTCGAGGATGGAGGCCATCAGGCATAAACTCAACACCAACTACTCGGAGTTCGCCAAAAGCTGCGATGAAATTTATTTAGAGAGCCTCAAGGAACAGATAGATGACATTAACAGTAGATGGGACAAACTGAAGAAGCACGGCGCGGGCAGGCGGGAGAGCGAGCTGGAGGCGCTGCAGCGGTTCCTCGGCGACGTGGAGCGCGAGCTGGAGGCCGCCGACACGCCGTGCGCCGCGCGGCTGCGGCAGCTGCGCGGGGAGGTGCGCGCCAAGCTCGGCCAAGTGGACGCCGCGGACAACAAGGCGCTGAAGAAACAGTGGGAGCGGACCCTGGAGCGAATCGTTGTAAGTATGGACCGCGACCGTGTGTGCAGCGCGCTCGCGCCGCCGCCGCGCCGCGCACGCGACGTGCGGGCACACGAGATATTTATGTTTGTATTGACGTGTGGAAATGCATCACTGCATTCGTTGATTGAACTCGTTCTGCGTCCGCGCGCTGAACTCACCCCAACAACGTCTCCTGAGCTCACACCCGCGCCGCGGGAGACGCGGGGGGTAGCATATGTATATAGTATATAGTATATAGTATATATAAACATGTAAATATTTAAAAATTTGGTGTTGGTGGTACACCCTGAGTTGGGTGGTGTGGTGTGGTGTGATATGAACGCTTTGTGTGTCACTGCATACAACATAACATGCATTAGCAATACTTCAAGCTTGTACTGGACTCACTTCACGGGGATCATGCTTCATTACATCTTTCATTCAAATGCAAGGACGCTTTGGGTCACGCTCACCCGACCACCGAGCTGCGACACACGTACCATCACGCACTTGGAGTATGTTGACTAACTTGTGAATAACTGTCGTGTGGGGCTTGTGCAGACAATATTAACGATAACAGTTACGAGTAAAGTAAACGTGAATCGAAGTGCGGTTTGTGCTTGCAGGCGCAACACGCCGCCGGGGACGCCACCGTTACGGTCGAATACGAGAACGTCACGGACACGATCAAAAGACGCTTAGAGAGTCCGATCAACGCTCCGGAGACCGAGAAGCCTGACTTCAAAAGATCTAAAATTCCTCTTGCCCTGAAAAGTCCCCTACCTATTAAGAGAGAAATTAAAGAAGGTAGAAGAAGTAGAGGCTCCTCGCTTGAGAGAAGAAAGAAAGCAGACAGTCCTATGTCTGATAGTAACACTAGCGACAGCATGAATAGTTTCATGTCAGCGGATTCCATCGAGGCGTCGGCGCCGCGCGCGCGCTCCGCCCCCTCCACTCCGGATGCTCCAAAGAAAAATAGTAGTACGTTTAATCTGCTCAAAGACAGTGATCTCTTTAGTCAGATATCAAACTATGAAGTTGAGAGGGTGCCGCCGTTACCGTCGTCGCGCAGTTTGACCTCTAAGTCGGATTTGTACCAAGTCGTCGAGGTGAGAGAGCACGAGATAGTGAAGTCAACTGTGAATCCAGTGGAACCAAAGGAAATATATCCATCTGAGGCAATCGAAACAGTGGTGGAGTTTATTCCGCAAACGGTTGAAACTGTGGAGATAATCGAGGACACGGAGGCCGAGTCCATCTGCGATACGGATTCGGAAGGCACGCGAGCGTATGTGGAGCTGGGTTCCGAGCCGCAAACGTTTGTTGTGGAAGTGAAGCAACTCGAACAGCGCATGAAGCCCACACTCGGCATTTTAAAACGAAGAAGTATCGAGCACCAGACGCCTAAATCCATGAGAATAACGATGGATGTGCCAGATTTGATTTCAACGATAGAAAGGAGTAGCGAGCGAGACGTGTCCATGCAAACGCCTCCACCGACCCCGATGGACGGCACAGAGGCCAACGAGTGTCCCTTGCTGTATGACTTGGCGGTGCGACAGATGGAGGCGCAGAAGAATTTAAGACGAGACGAAGTGAACGAATATCTAATCTTAGATGAAGTGCCCAAAGATCAGGCCGACTTACCGGAACCCTCCGCGACGGAGGAGATATTCGGGAGTGAGGCAAACAGGCCGCCGGCCACCGAGTGGACCATCGATGTGAATCCTAAAGCGTTGAAGAGGATGGGAGTCGGCATAGGCGGGTCCACACCGGAGCGTCTACGCAGGCAGTCCGCAGGCGGCGCGGACGACGAGGCCATTTACTCCGAAGTGGAGGAAGCGCAACAGGTAATAACAATGTTGATTCCCACACCACCGGCTGGTGCGCTCGGAGCGCGTGTACGTGTACGTGTACGTGTACGTACGAATATACATCATACGTCGTACACGTGAGAGATGTTTCCATTTTGTACGATTATATTTAAAGACCCCCAACGTCAACGTTAAGTTCCAATTCCACGTGTCCATGCTCTGCGAAATAATGATTATGTATTGTGATCTCACTCAATTTTATTTATTTATATTTCATTGTAACTCAAATGTTTATTAAAAAGTGTCGTGTCGATGTTCAGGCGAGGGTGACTTCAGCCTCGGAGTTTGAGGACAAACATCCTCTGTCGACGTCGACGCCGATCAAGCAGGAGCAGCAGGAGGTGCAGCAGGTGCAGGTGGTGGCCATGTCGCCGAAGCCGTCGGCCGCCGAGCCGAACGGCAGCGCCGGCTCCGGAACGCCCGAGCCGCGCCGGAGGGAGTCCACGAGCTCTGCCCCCCCTCAGTCGGGACACAAGTCCCACATTCCGATCAGCAAGGATAGGTCTAAGGCGGAGACTAATGAGAAATATCACAAAACTGATGAAAACGACCAGGTTAGTTACTGACCGTAGACGGCAATGTCATCTCACCCCGTGTGCCAGTCGCCCGCACCCCGCACTCGTGTCGACAAGCTGGACTTGTTCGTGGTAACCAACGCGGCGGTCATCGTGCCCGACCCTGTTGTGTTTGGACCACTGTTCTGATTTTGATTTTTTTTTAATATACATATTACAACATTAAAAAATAGGCCTACGCTTGTGACAACAGCCGGCAACGCATCTGCAATGTCGTCTGATGTTGCAGGTGTGTTGCGGTCGTCGTTCGACGAGGCGATGCGCTTGCACGTTTTTGTCTTTTCATTAAAAAAAAATTGCGGTTACAAGTATCGTACAAGTATCGCACAAGTATCGCGCAAGTATCGTACAAGTATCGTACAAGTATCGCACAAGTATCGTACAAGTATCGCGCAAGTATCGTACAAGTATCGCACAAGTATCGCGCAAGTATCGTACAAGTATCGCACAAGTATCGTACAAGTATCGCGCAAGTATCGTACAAGTATCGTACAAGTATCGCACAAGTATCGTACAAGTATCGCACAAGTATCGTACAAGTATCGCGCAAGTATCGTACAAGTATCGCACAAGTATCGTACAAGTATCGCGCAAGTATCGTACAAGTATCGTACAAGTATCGCGCAAGTATCGTACAAGTATCGTACAAGTTTCGCACAAGTATCGTACAAGTATCGCGCAAGTATCGTACAAGTATCGTACAAGTATCGCACAAGTATCGTACAAGTATCGTACAAGTATCGTACAAGTATCGCACAAGTATCGTACAAGTATCGCGCAAGTATCGTACAAGTATCGTACAAGTATCGTACAAGTATCGCACAAGTATCGTACAAGTATCGCGCAAGTATCGTACAAGTATCGTACAAGTATCGCACAAGTATCGCACTGCCATACTTGTGGAAACGCCCCGATCGGCCGCGAACGCGTTGCGATGCTCTTTTTTGCATTTAAATCGTTTCGCTTTAAGGATTTCAAGCAAGTTCGCTCACCGCAACTGCAACACGTGTTAGGACGTCCTTGTGTTACTGAAGGCGTGTGTCGCAGGAGGCGCGAGCGGGAGGCGCCGTAGCGGAGGGCGAGGGCGGGTCGGAGGGCGCGCTGCTGCGGGCGCGATTCCCCGCCGCGTGCGCCGCCGACCCGGAGCTGCAGCGGTTCGAGGCGGCCGCCGAGCGCATGGCGCGCCGCATGCACGTGATGCTGGTGACGGTGGGCGGCGTGGCCAGCGAGCGCGACCCCGCCAAGCGGCTGGAGGTAATTCTTCGTGGTCGGCGGCATTCACCGTCATCAATCGACACCAGTTAGATCAGGTCTGTTCATGGTGTATTTCTACGCCTGATGTCATATTCCTTTTGACAGATCTTAAAAAATCAATTGGGCGCGGTGGCACCAGACGCGGCGGCGCTCATTTCCCGCGGGGACAGCCTCGTCTATGCGAAGCACAAGGAGAACCCCCAACTTGCGGAGTACTTGCGGACGCGGTTTCAAGACGAGCTAAGAAGCAAGTGGTCGACGGTGATGGCCGAAATCGAATCGAAACGAAACGCCGCCATCAAGGCGGAGGACGACGTGAAGGAGGTCGCGATGCTGACGGAGAGGCTGCACACGTGGGCGGAGGAGTTCGAGGCTCGCATCAAATCGGACGGGGTGGAGAGCGTAGCGCGGGAGCTGAGCGCGCGCGAGGCGGAGGCGGAGCGGCTGGGCGCGCTGTGCCGCGAGCTGCGCGCGCAGCGGGTGGCGTTCGCCGAGCGCGCCGCGCACGACGCCGCCGCCGCCGTGGCGCGCCTGCGGGCCGCGCCCCCGCACCCGCCGCACCCGCACCCGCACCCGCACCCGCCGACACCCAACAACAACAACAAAAACAAAACGGTGATTGCCAGACCAGTCCGTTTGTTACGCGCCGCCCGGCGCACTCGTTTGGTATGTCCGTGCGTGTGTGTGTGTGTGTGTGTGTTGGACTCTCATTCCGGTTCAAATAAAAAAATGTATACACTCGTTTGCAAAAAATCCTCTGTCGGTTACATTGGTGCTCAGTACGCAGTGATGGAGGCGTTAATGTGTGTGTGTGTGTGTGTGTGTGTAGGAGGGCGCGGAGGCGGCGGCGGGCGAGTGGGCGGCGCGGGCGCGGGGCGCGCGCGAGGCGCTGGCGGCGCTGGCGGGCGGGCTGCGCGCGCCGCCGCTGGGGGGCCGCGACTACGACGATTTCCCGCTGCAGGAGGACGCGCTGGCGGTGAGTGCGCCGCGGACTGGTGGCGGCGCCACGGTGGCTTTATTTCTCATTATTTAATTTGTCATTTATTGTGTCGAAAGCACTCGTTAAGATTTCATTTGTGCGTGCGGTGCGAGTGATGGTGTGTACGCTTTTGCTTGCGCAGAAAATTAAGAGTTCGATGTTGGAGGTGCAAACGGCCGTCGAGGACGTCGAGCGGGAGTACTCGTGGGTGTCGCGCAAGTGCCGCGCGGAGCAGGGCGAGCAGCTGCGGCGCGTGCGCGACGCGCTGGCGGAGGAGTGGGCGGCGCTGGGGCGTGCGTACCGCGAGCGCCACGACAGGTACGGCGCGGGCGCGGGCGCGGCCGCGGGCGGGTGCGTGCTGCTCCGGCCGGTGGCGTGACGTGTTTGTGTGTGTGTGCGCAGGTGGACGCGGTGCCAGGCGGGCTGGGCGGCGCTGTACGCGGCGTTGGAGGCGGGCGGCGAGTGGCTGGACGGGGCGGAGCGCGCGCTGGACCGGCTGGCCGCCGCCCCCGCCGCGCCGGACACCGCACACGCGCTGGACGAGCTGGAGACACAGGTATGCGTCCGTGCGGAGACGGCACGGTACGGTCCTTCAAACTATAAAAATTTGTATTCATTTGTCATTTCTCTTTGTTAGTTAGAAACTTATTTTCATTTCATTGTCTTTCTTTATTTGTATAACACCATCGAAAGCCCTAATGTTAACGGTTGTTTAATTTGAGTAAATTCCCCGATGGCGCGCTGGTTATGAGTCCTGCAGCAACCCTGACACTGTATTGTCTTTTAAATCCGTGCTATGGTTTAAGACAATCCTGTTATTGTGTTTGGTCAGATGTCGCGGCGGGCGCGGCGGCTGGCGGGCGTGCGCGCGCTGGGCGCGGCGGTGGTGCGCGGGTGCGGCGGCGCGCTGGCGCGGGACGTGCGCGAGCAGCTCGACGCGCTGGAGGAGCGCGCGCGGGCGGCGGCGGCGCGGCTGCGGCGACACGTCGACAGGTGCGCGCGGGGGGGGACTGTTTTGCGCTAACATTGTTATTTTTGTGTATATGTATTAAGACTTTCAAGATATTGTTGTTGCCTTGTGCCCTGGTAATATAAACCCTAAAGGTTCGCGCCCACATCGCGCTCGTGCACACACGAGCAACGCAGCCTGCGACACCTGTAGTTACAGGAATCGATCATCGTCGGATCGTGCGGTCGGCAATGGGCTGGATACGTTTATCGGAGACCAGTAATATTTGAAGTACTCGTCTACTTCTGGAGTGGAGATCGCGTCTCGGCAGACGTGTGGGACTCCCCCGGCTAGATAGGGCGACGATCTGCGCAAGACGTCTGGCAGAAACTGGATATGTGTAGTTGAAGATCGAGCCTGTTAACGCGCTCTGTGCGAGAGTAATGTCCGGTAGTGGATTTCCGCGGGCTGATATTGAATACATTTTATTAATGTTGTTGATAAATGCAGAGTGTGTAATGGCGGCGAGCGCGAGCGTGGCGGCGGGGAGGAGGGCGCGGGCGCGGGCGCGGGCGCAGGCGCGAGCGCGCTGCGTCGCGTGCGCGAGCTGCTGCACACCACCAGCGCCAACCCCTCCGACCGCACCAGCCTCGCCGTGCGCCTCACGCTCGTGAAGGTAACCCGCACCCCTAACCACGCACCAAAACCATTGGCTTCGTTCTATAAATTTCTCCAACGTGTTTAAGGATCGATATGGGTCTGTAGTTTGATATTTTTGTTTCTGCCCTCTTTGTGATATAACTGAGAATAAGGGATTTGACGATTAGCTAACAGTACAGTAAGTACACAGTTGTCGCGAGATGTACACCCACGGCAGTTGAGCGAGGGGCGGTCGATGAGGCGCCATGCACTCCACTGTCTCCAGACGATACGTCCGGAGCGTTTCTCCAGCGGAACGCATCGTCGGAGAAACGTTCCGTGTACGAGGACGTACGCGGCGAGTCTCGTCACGATATAACGTTTAAAGTAATCCACCGGATCAGCAGTCCACGTGCCGCACTTCGTCGGGTGTCCGGTGTCCGGTGGAACATTAGGTTTGCAACCTTAGCTACTTGTTACAAACAAACAACATTTGACCTGTACGATGATATAAATATAATCGAATGATAGTGCCACTACGGGTTGAACACCTAATGCCGACACCGGTCACACACTGTGCAGTCACTGACACGTGCGTTGCGAGTGTCGGACGCGTTTCGTGCGGTGACGTCTCGCCGCCGCCGCCGTCGCCGTCGCCGTGTAAGACGCGCGATGTCGTTGCAGTTTAAAATACCTCCGCAAAGTGTTATAATTTCAGTTGAACTAAAATTTTCACTTAATCGGCAACGAGCATCACTCACTCGGTATATAACGAACCGAACCTGTTCTGTTTGAGGTGGTTATTGCAGAGAATGTTCAATACACTGTATGATTGTGCGTATTGATTGTTGTGACGAATGTATGTCGTTAGTTCGTTATATAATTAGACGATCCATGAATCAGATTCCCCTGCAGTTCTCCTCTGGCTCGCCAACGTCAACGGTTACCGCGGATTACTCTGATGTCCGTGATTAAAGCTGTTTATCAAATTAATTATGCAATAAGCATTGTTTGATATTAAATGAGACCAACGGTACACGTGCGCACGTTTCATGCGTTACCGAAAAAGAAATAAAATATAATGAAGTAGGGTTCGCGGGACGGTGCGACGCCGGCGGCTCTATTTTTGACCGCATCGGAATATCCCCGCGCCGCACCGCACCCGCCCGCCGCACGTCCGCACGTGCGCACGCACGCGCTGCGGCCGCGCACCGACCGCCGTCCGCGTCCGCGTCCGCGTCGACGCTCACGGTGGCGCGCCGCAGCTCGTACAGCACGCGTTGTCTGCCTGCGTCTCATGTGTGTGTGTGTGTGTGTGTGTGTGATGCGCAGCACGTGCTGCACCCAAGTGTTCGCACTCCATCATACACACTGAGTGCGATACAAGCGGCACGGCGGCGGACGGCCCCGCTCGCGGCGTGTGACCGCTTCCACCGACGCCGGCCGCGAGCGCGTGTGCACACGTCGTGCAGGTTCGGAAGCCGATTCAGAAATAAACACAACGTTCGAGTGTCAGTGTGGTGAGGGACGGATTCAAATACGTTTTCATTGTCAGACGGGGGAGCTCGAGTTTGTATAATCAGTGTGTAAATATAATTTATTTTAACTAATTTGTTAAACGTGATCGACATGTTATATTGATATGAACACACGAATAGTAATTACAATATAATGTAATTATCAAAAACTCCGAGAGCGACGCAGGGAGCGCGGCGGTGGGGGCGGTGGGGGCGGTGGGGGCGGTAGTGAACTGATTGTGTGAAACTTCGATTTAGACATTTGCAGTGCCATGGTTCTGAAATAGGGGGTTATACTTTACGCACGAAGTGATGTTTACACAGCGTGTTGACTGTACAATCTTTATATCTGCCTATGCCCCCCATACCGGGGGGTCAGAATAACCAGGCATTTACAACTTCTATTGACACTGTTCTCTATTCTATATTTAATTTGAACCAGTATGTTTACATTAAGAGATTATATTTTGTGGTTGACTAAGGTTGTTTATGTTGTAAAGGAACCTCAAGTTATCAAGTTATTTTTGTGAGAACCTCACATGTACCAAGAATAAGACATAGTTATACCCAGTCCTCCAAGGCAAAAGGAAGCGTGGCGACCCCAAGCAAACATGGCGACGTACGGTGATAGTAGAAGCGAGTAGTACTGGAATGATGTGGAGCGAAATAAAGCGCGTAGCTCAATATGTTATACAACGCGATGGCGCAGTGGGTGCTGTGGACGCTCTCTGCCCCCCACACGGGGGACATGGGAACATAAGTGTATACGCAGTCACTTCGTAATGTTTTCTTAGTCTCTAATTGGAAAAAAAACGTGTTTGATTTTGTAATGTGTGTGTGTGTGTGTGTGTGCAGGCCCGCGAGGAGGAACTGGAGAGCGCTCGCCGCGCCGCTCCCGCCGACGGCTCGCTGCGGCCGCGCCTCGCCGAGGTACGTGCGCGTGCGCGTGCGCGTGCGCCGCGTTGACGTGCCGCTGCCCCATTGTTTCACTGTTCCACACAGTTTGTTTGACGAGTGGATGCTCTACCCAAAAACCTAGTGATCTGAAAACATCAGCGATATTGTATCACGCGCCAGTACCGTTTATCTGATGTTGACAATGACTCAATATGATGCTGTAAAGGACTGAGTTAGGCAAACGAGCGGGCGGGTACCGTCGCCCCCGGATGTTTGTGAGTCCGCGGGCCAAGCGTGTGCATTGTCTGCGTTAAAGAATGATACTGAACAATGTAAGGTGGAAAGGCAGTAAAAGATAAAGTAGTTATCGATGCGCGGGCGATGGGCGGGCTCGAGCCGCGCACCGCACGGAATGCAGCGACGGAGCCACGTGGCATAACGTGGGCGCCGCACGTGTGCTGCAGAATGCCTGACTTAAACTAAAGGAGTGACGTTTTAAACAGTTATTTCCAAAAGGTTTCTGCAGACTCCGTCATATAATATTTTTTAAAGATGATCATTATTGCTGTGTGTGTGCGCGCAGGCGGCGCGCGAGCTGGGCGCGCACGGCGAGTACGTGCGCGAGCGGCTGAGCGCGCTGGACGCGCTCGGCGAGCGCGTGCAGGCGCTGCAGGCGTGGCTCGAGCGCGCGCGCAGCGCCGCCGCCCCCACGCTGACGGTGAGTACGGCGCCGCCCCCACGCTGACGGTGAGTACGGCGCCGCCCCGCCGTGACGATTGTTGAGCTACGGTCATATAACGTGTTTTTTGTTATCGTTGGCAGAATGAAGTCAAGGAACACGAGGTGGAAGTGAACGAGGTTCTGGAAAGCTACGGCAGCATGGAGCGAGAGTGCCTGTCGGCCAAGCAGACCGTGTCGCCGGAGGTGCGCGACCGCGTTCTCAAGCTCAAAGAGGACTGGACGTTCGTCTGCCAGCGTTGCGGAGTAGAACCGAGCGCCAGAGCCGCCGGCGCGGGGCAGTCTCCGGCGGCCGTCCGACAGACTATAGGCGTCGCGCGGGAGTCTCCGGCCGCCGTTCGTGAGACGTCGGAAACCATTCGGGACGCGCTGGTCCGCGACGCGACGTGCGCAGAGTCTGCCCGGTCCGCACCGGAGGCGCCGGACCGCGCACGCCAGTCCCCCGAGAACGAGTCGCGCAGGAGCTCGGTGGACAGCGGCGACCACAGCGAGGCCAGCGGTGAGTGCGATGCGTGGGCTCATCTTCGGGGCTTGTGCTTGGTTGCGGGCGTCACTTGACTTCTCTGTGCACACTGTGTTCCGACTAACCCTCGAGCGAGCGCTGGGACACGCGAGCGGCACTCACGTGAAGCGACCGCGCTCCCAGTGTTCGTTCCGTGTGTGGCGTGGGCGTGGGCGTGGGCGTGGGCGTGCCGCGTGCTTGTGTACTGACTGCTTGGTTTGACTAATAAACGTTTGGGAACTAACCGCTTGTGTTTTATTCGCTAACCTGGAGCCCGCGCCGCCGTCCGCCGGCGACGGCGACGGCGAGCGGCGACCGGCGCCGTGCTAACAGTAGCGAAGTGCACGAGCCGCAGTGCGAGCGCTCGGGCGCGCGTGTCGCGTGTCGCGCCGCACGCGCCGCTCGTTGTGCAACATGAACCACTCTGAACACATTAACCCTTTTACATTAATTATTTGCTGCACTAACATGTATTTCGTACAAAATGCTTTAACAACTGTGATTAGTCGTAAGAGGAAAGACATTGTTGTGATCGTTCGAGTATAATGGAATTTTAAATTAGAAAGTTGGAGGAATCAAATCGTGTCGAATGTTCAAATGATACTATTTTTTTGTATTTTTTGCTTCCAATAAGCAATTAATAGACAGGCTTGTTATACTTGTTTAATATTATTTACTACACCTCCCATCGAAGGAAAAAAAATATGAATAGTATTTTTTATATATAGTAAAACGCAGACAAGCACGCAAAAACATATTAAAAATACACTTATAAGGTAATAGTAATGATTCATTACTTTGACATACACTTCATTCACTACTTTGACATACACTTCATTCATTACTTTGACATATACTTCATTCATTACTTTTACATACACTCCATGTATTACTTTGGCATACACTCCATGTGTTATTTTGACATACATTTCATTGATTACTTTGACATACACTTCATTCATTACTTTGACACACACTCCATGTATTAGTTTGACATACACTTCATTCATTACTTTGACATATACTTCATTACTTTTACATACACTCCATGTATTACATTGGCATACACTCCATGTATTATTTTGACATACATTTCATTGATTACTTTGATATACACTTTGAGGTTGTAATCTCGATCGTACCGATTAATCTCCTTCGAGTCTTCTCCATTCTCTTCCATTGTTACCCCGACCGCACCGGTCACTCTCATAAGTGTCCTGTGCATTCTATTCCTTTCTTATCTCAACCGCACCGATTAACCTCCTTCGTGTCTTCTCCCTTCTACGTGACATTGGCGAAATCATCCGTGCTATTTTGGCACTATTGAAAGCCATTAACTGACATGAAGGGATGAATGACACACTCCATGTATTACTTTGACATATACCACAGTAAACAAACTCTACACTATCCCACCTCTGACTACCGGCTATGACGCATAAACACTAATGTCTTTTACAAATCGAATAATATTTTTATAACAAAGTTTTTTTAAACTAGTGTTTATATTTCTAAATGTATATTCTGTTAAAAATAGTATCAATTATTAACAAAATTTCATAAACGCACAATTTGAGTTTAATTTTAATTTAGCTACCCGTGACAGTCTGCTTGGTAAAACAAATTAATTATATAATAATAATATGCAATATTATCAATTGTTTGTCTCCTCGTCTGTAAAAATATGTGTTAATGTCAACGCCGGTTTTAAATCGAAAGAATCCATGGTAAGCTGACACGATTATTCTACTTCCGTATGACACAAATCTGATTCTATAATCCAGCTCACTGCTTACATGTGTTGTGTATCGATTGTAAATCACTTTGACATATTTCTTAAAATCTATCAAATGATTGCAAAATAGTACATTTCAGCGTCGACGGTGGTTCGAATTAGAATGCGTACGATAGTGTATCAATGTCTTTTTTGACAAATAAAAGAAATTGCTGCCAAATAATTCTTAAAATACAGCTCAACATTCGAATTACAAGATACAACTTGAGATAATTAGAAATATTTATTGTACACAAATTACAATTATTATACTTGTTTTACATAAACCAACATTATCATTACACAATCTGCCAGCAGGTGGCGCCAAAATACATATAATGTTTTGTTTTGTCTATTACATATAATAATTATATAATGATATTAATTTTAGTACGCTGCGATATACACAACTTACCAGTTGATACAAATACAATTTGTGCAATGCATATAACAGATTGCTAACCGTTATATTATGGCTAAAATAATTACACACACTACACACTTTACAACACGCATACGGGCGCTGCATGGATCTCTGCTTGCAGAAGGCTGCGTGCGGTCTACGCAACCACGATCTCCTCACAGCACTTGTTTCAATCTCCGCTGTCATTTTAATGCCAAACATCAATCCGACTAGCATGTTTGATAGGGTACTTGCTGTCGACATATGACTTCGAATTTCTTCAACTGAGGCCTGGTCAATACTTTACACTTGCAGCATACTTTACAATGACGGTCTCTTCCTTAGATCGCTGCGTTCCCAATGCTTGTTTTTATTATTATAGACCTGAATTAAATGTTGAACATCAAGCAAACTTAACCTTATCGAGTTCCGAGTAACATAATTTCTTTCCAAACCGATACGACATTAACATCTTCATAAAGCAAGCCTACACATACCTTAAAGGCCGGCAACGCGTCCGCGACTCCTGCGGTGTCACAGTTGTCTATGGGTGGATTTGATTGCTTTCCCTCGGGCGACACGCTTGCTTGTTTGCCCTCCTATCCCATGAAAAAAAATCGCCGGGTGTGCGCGAGCTAGGCGCCGGTCGGTGTCGCCGTATAAGGTTGTGAGGAGGTAGGAATCGAACCACGTCGTAGCCTCAAATGATACCACTTTATTGATACTGTCACGAGCTGGGGTTCGCGGATCGGAAAAAATTAATTAAGGAAATAGAAAAGACTACACGTCTTTTCTAGACATCGTCCTGTCTCTTTTCCACGCGCAGCTATTTCTATTAACTATTTTTGTCACGCATTGACGGACGTCTTGTCAATTTATTTTTTAAAGTTTTAATGGTTTGCTTGGCCAGAATATTCTTTTCATAAAAAACAATTTTCATATGTGTCACGCAACAATACTTTTGATAAGCAATTTTTTTTATATATCCCCCCCGCCTATCCCCCGTAGGGGTTGGCAGAGACCACAGAGCTCCGTCAGCTATCATTCATCGCAGCGAAACGGCTCTCCATTGGTCGCTTCTCGCCCTCGTGAGAATCAGGACGTGACGGGTGGCGAACCACGTCGCCGTCATTTTTCAACAAATTAGGTATATTAAATTCGTGTTAGTGAATCTCACGAGCGGCAAGGGATGATGGAGGTCAGCCCCAGCAGAGCCCTGCATGCTGAGGTAAGGCACCACAGTATCCGGGGGAGCTCGATCTCGGGACGGTCGGCACGCTTGCGACTAAGCTTGCCATTAGCCACGCATCCTTCGGCACGGCAGACCGTGGATTGGCGGAGAGTAAGGGAAAGGATAGAGAAGAAAGGAAAGGAACGGAAATGCGGATTGGGGGGAGTTACCAGACTTGAAATAAATATTTATAAATCCATATATATATATATATATATATATATATATATATATATATATTTATTCCGAAGCGGGAATCGAACCAGCGACCATTGACTCCGTGGATGGAGGGTCCCGCCACTGAGCCAATCAGTCGTCAAGCAATTGTCTATAAATTGTTTATCAAAAGTATTGTTAAACTTGTTAAATATTACACACTACAAGGTTTCAACTAGATGGCGCTTTATTCGATAGTTTATTTTTTACGTTGATTTTATGTTTGTCCAAAGCGGACCAGTTTATACTTGGAATAAATACCTGCAAGTAATAAAAATACACACATATTTGTTCTGATGCAAAAATCAAATCTGTGAATCTTGACTTCGCCAGCAAGATTCCAACCTCTTGTGGTAGTAAAGAAGGAGCGAGCAGCGGCCGCGCGTTGCGGCACTTTGGTTTGTGTCGACTCAGCTCGGAGGTGTCGCGCGGTCGACCGCTGTTTTGTTGTCGCGGCTACGAATCCATGTTCCCTCACCTGTGGCTGTGTCCCACACCAAAGTATTTTTAAAATAACAATTCGCTACGACGACATCAAAACAAAAACATAACACAAACTTCAAATCATGAAGCAAAATGTAATTTATATAACATTATATAATCTTCTTATTGAGTTGTAATTTATTCTGTATAACAAGAACAGAATGTGACGGAGAAAGAACATATGGGATAGACAATAAATGATTAATTTTACCCATTGCCCACGTACTCAAGTATCAGTCCCAATGCACTGTTACCAAGTAGGGCTTTAAAAACTTCATTAGAGTTTCACATCGGCTCGACTCGTTGTGCGCGAACAAGGGAGCGCACTCCCCGCCCCTCGGGAATGGCTGATGTTTTTTTTAAAAATATTACATTAAACTTTATAGCTGGCTTTTTATTTCATGTAACATTAGTATCATGGCAACATAGTCTAGTAACACGGCCGTCATGATTTTTTTTAATTTTAACTTGCAGATAGAGTTTTTTGTATATCGTTTTTTGTATCACAATAATGAAGTTTGTAAAAGGAACTACCAAGTTCGTAGTCACAGCCCGCCGACCCCGCAGTGGGCCGGGAGACAACGCTAACAAACCACTGCAGTGAGCCGGGCTCGCTGCGTGTTGTACACCGCTGTCGACAGAGTAACACAATCGCACACAAAAACGAGCCCCAACACAAAGGGAGTGTTTCTAGGGCAGCGCCGTCCCGATGAATGGGGTTCGAGTCGGGCCGACTGCGCCGAGAGATTGTCTCCTTTGAGATGTGCACCAACTACCGCTGTCGACCAGGCGTTGCCTACATTTGCTGCTGCGATCCCGTGGCCTAGATGACGCCGGCGGGGGCGGGGGGGGGGATGCACTCCGCACTTATGTAACACACACGTGCCAGTTGCAGTTGGTTCCATTCCGACCCCGCACCCCGCACCCCCGCTGCCGCTCTCCGCTCGTCCGATATGCCGTGCAATACAGAAGTGGGTAAAATCGGAAATAATTCGCTTTCCATGTCTACTGCTACCGTAGCCGACGTGTCGCCGCGTGTAGTGTGTCTGCTTCCGTTCGCGGTCGGCTGTTCGGGCATCGTGTCGGACGTCCATTTACCAAACCAAGTGCAAACATTAATGCATTGTTGGTCGCAGTAAGTTTCCAACGGGGTGCATCTTGTGTGTATATTATATTGAGGTTTTTATTTTAGTGGGGGGTGGGTAACACATGCGCGGGGGGTGGAGGAGTAGAAGGGTGAGGGTCAATGCGATGCGGATCGTAAAACGAAAGCGGCCGACCTCGTAAAGCGGTTTTATGAATATTTGAGAGCATCTCGCGTGATTGCTCCGCGGGCGCGGAGGAACGAGGCACCGGCGCTGCTGGCAGCCTCCGAGTGCTGCCATAAGTGCCGGTGGTGTGATTGAGATTTTAATGTCGGTCGATGTTTTGGTGTTACGTTATCTTTTGCACTCTACCGTTCCAGGCGTAGAAGGCACCCACTCGCCGGACATATTTTTAATATGTTAAAGTTGTATTTTCGTTGGATAAAGTTATAGTCTTCTTCCAAAAAATAGTTATTGAAGAGATTTCATTTTACACTTCCGAGGGATTATCAACCATCAATCAGTCAATTCTTTATTATTTTTTATAATGATTACATCGGGAAATTTCTAAAGTTTTATTATATATCAAGTCTTGGTTTCATTAAATACTTGCCCCTACAATATATGTCACTGATAACAAATAGCTCACACACGTCGACTCGCGGTTTACAACTCGGAAACAATCTAAAAGAACAAGAGCACAAGTGACTTCATCGCAAACATTGTATTACAAAGTTTCTCCCGTTTGCCCTGCTGTAGAGTTACCAAGTTGAAACGAAGTTCGCGGGAGACAGATATGTTTGTTTAAGTGATGCAGGTTTGTTTTTGAAATAAGACCCTCCGTGGAGGGCAGGCGAGCTGCGAGAGTGGCAGGTGAGGAGGGCGCCGAGTGTCCTCCAGTGGCGCAGGTCTGCTCTCGAGTGCTCTCCTGCCGTCGCGTCGAGCTAATTCCTGCCGTCTGTTCGTCCTCTGTGCGCACTATTCGCGTTTATTTTGACTGCACAAAGAGTTATAGTTTCTCGATGTCGATAAATAACACGTTCGACTTTGAATGTCGGCCGAAACTGATACCTCGTCATCCATGACTACTGCAAAACCCTGGCGCCAGGGTTATGGTCACTTTGCAGTCGTTTGTGAACTTGGAAGTCAGTTTTACTGGCTTTTATTACAAGCTGGGAAACTGTTTAATGACATCGTCTATTATGAAATCTAATTTCGGTTCCACACTTACTGTCAGCAAACTTCTTAATCTATCTGAATGGCAATCAGTTTAGTGCAATATGTAGATCGGGCCGCGCCCTAGGATGCTGCGTCCAGATGCCCCGCACGTCCCGCACTCCCAGTTGTTTCGATATTGCTTATTAACAAACTATACTGTATGATATATTCTATAGTTCGTGAATTTAAGCGGCCATCGCCACTGTCCCGGGCGCTGCATTGACCTGGATTCGCGTCAAATTTCAGTATATTAGCTACTTTAGTTATTAGTTTTCTTTTTCTTTGGATAAAATTAATGTCTGGAGAATGTTATTTTGCTAACGTATAAGCTTCAGTATCACCGCGGTCTCACAGCTCCGAACATTCATTTAGCAAAGATTGGGTTTGGATTGGGAAAAAATTAAAGTACAAAAATCAGAGGCGCTACGTCGCCGCGGGAATCGCGGCCGACTGTTCATTATCCAAACCGGCGGCTCACAAACCGAAGTCGCATTTCAAACGTTAGACGGGCGTCGGTGACGAGGAGGGATGCGGTTGTGGCAGCGCGTCCTGCAGCCTGCACCCCACACAGTGGGGAGCAGACGTCGCACCGCACGCCATTGTGGTCCCTCCCAGCCCTACCGTACAGGCTGTAACTGTGCAGCTGACTTAAGCAACGCCAGTGCCGCTCCCCAAGGAGCAATCGGAAATATATAACAGCCTTCAGGTCTCGCAACGATGGGGAAGGTAACATGCGTTTCCCTGAAGTCGAGAGTCCGGAGAGGCGTCAATGAAACGAACGCACCGAGGGCCGGCGGGCTGTGCGCGACGGGAACACTCGCTTTGTGGAGAGCGGCCAGGCGAGGGTGGCGTTGGGAGAAATTTCCCTCTCGTTTGGGCGGGCGGAGGGCGGAGGGCGGCTTCCGGCAGTGACAGTGTGGCGCCCTGGCGGGACGCACGCGACGCGCACGCGGGCCGGCTCGCCACGTGGGCTCGAGTCGAGAGTTGTGCCGCGCCGTGTGGCGGTTGATGTTGTCGATGGTGGTGTTAGTGCGTGTGTAGTGGTCGTACTGCGGGGGAGGGTGGAAGAGAAGTTACAGTTTGTATTTGAGTACTCATCGGATGCTAATATCTCCGCGACACACCGGCGGTGCGGGGGTCCGCGTGCACTTTTGAAGGTTGGACGTGTTTGACACTGTACCTCACTACTGTTTCACTGATCCAAGTGTACACGCGCGGTGCTACTAACTTTTACTTCCTATTCCCTCCGCGGCCGAGACGAGTGTCCCGCACGACCGGCTCTGTTTACGTCGCGTGCAGCCGTCACCGCGTCCACAGTTGGCTGCAGTGCCCCCCCCCCCAAATCATACTGTTCACAACAAGCTCACGCTCACAATACCTGCTTGTTGTTGTTGCTGTTGTGATAGTGTGTTTCGACGCGGGCTGAGCACCAGGCAAATCCGTGGTAGACGTTCTAAACAAATATTTTAAGATAATCCATTCGATGTCTCACAATATACTAATTATTTATTTATTTCGCTGAAAAACTTCTAAATGGGATTTTGATTAAATATTTTTGTGTTTACTTAAAAATGAATTTATGAAATAAACACAGCAGTTCATCATTTGAACGCACCGGAGACTTCGGTGGAGGGAATCCGATTACAATACACAGTAGAAGTTCTCCCTTTGTCTCGCAACGTTCCGGTACGAATTTCGGACAATAAGCAAAGCAACGCGTGCCGCGAATAATTTCCTAAACTTTTCGGTTGTGAGCAAAACTTGTGCGTTTCACTGTTCTGAAATTCTTTTGTTGTACACACAAACATGGAATGCTGTTACACACAAACACGGGTTACGCACACGCACACACACACATACACACACTCTTTCGAACTAGCCAAGTTTTTCTATGAATAACACATCGGCAATAAGTTGGTGCAGGCGCTGGTGCCCAGTTGGCTGTCGTTCAGCATCAAACAGCGGCTCACGCTCGCTGTCACGTCGTCGTTCGTTTGTGTGTGTGGTGTCTTTTCCATCGTTGGTGTCACACGCGTGTGTCAGTGTCTCGTGGCGGCATACCGGAGTCTGCAATCTAAAAACGGCCGTCAGCAACTCTCCGCTTCTTAACCACTATCCACAACACCAAACACACACTACCACTTTTCCACCTTGTAAACGACACGTGTTTCGCCCCAACACGGGGCATCTTTAGGTATAGTAGACTCTACAGAAGACTACCGTCAAGTGTTTACGTAAATAACGCCTGACTCCGTTAGTCGTAATATAAACTATGTAAGCATCCAGCGCTCTCGCTTATTAATTGATTCAAGGACAGCCTCGCGCCTTACGCCCTGGCGCTACTGGAAGTCGTGTATAGACGCCAATCGGTCTTCGACGAGCGTGGTGGGTTAATGTCCGAGCCTCCGGAAATGGGGAGCCCTTACATATATGGACCGTATAAAAATATAAAACACTATGTGAGTTGTGATGGCGCAGTGGCGGTGCTCCCCGCCCACCGGTGTCAATGGTCGCGGGTTCCATCTCCGCATCGGAATAAATATATGTATGGCCTACAGATATTTATTCTGAGTCTGATACCCTGCCGATCCGCATTAGACAAGCGTGGTCGGTTAACATCTGTTACTCCAGAAATGGAGTAGAACATGGTACACAAACAGATGATATCATAGACATCAATAGTGATGATAGGGACGTGCGGCGGGACATTTGGCGTGGGAGTGTTGTTGTCCCGGCGGCCATACCCCCCTAACTAACGGATCTGTTGTCGCTCTGAAAATTTCAACTGACCACACTTTCGTATCGATTTCAAATACACGCTTCCCTAAAAAATCTCAAAGCGCCGCACCTCGGCATTCACTCGGACCACCCCCCCCCCCCGGGGTCCGCTTTTATCTTATTATTTATTGCGTCCGGTCGCACCCTTTATCTTCGGGCGAGCAGGACCGCAGCGAATGCCGGCTTCTTTACTTCATTGATAACCCACCGCGCGTGCACCTTTGTCGAAGCCTTTTTGGGTGCTGAGAACGCGGTGAGTTGCATGCTTCGACATACGTTTCATTATTGTTTAGGAAGGCAAACGAGCAAGCGTGTCGCTTGATGGGAAGCAATCAACGCCGCCCGTAGACACCTGCAACATCATAGTCATTGCAAATGCGTTGCCGGCCTTTAAGTTAATAGTAAGCTTTTCTTTTTGAAGGTTCCAATGTCGTGTGGGTTCAGAAACACAGCTGAACGTTCCACAGGGTGGTGGTGCGTGGAATGAAGTTTCGGGAAAAAGCATTGTATTGTAGCGCCACATATCCAGATAGCGGGAATGTTAATTTTTTTTCAAGTTGTGCGGCCGTGGATTTCAGCGGCAGGAATTATTCCGAATAAATCTCAGAGCACGCCGCGCGGTCAAAGCGATACACATTAAAAATGTATTTATATTTCGATTAACGAAAGGGCACGGAGAAGTTTTGTTACTAAATATCAAATCTTCAACAAAAAACCTCTTTAACTGTCAGTTACGTAATTTCGGATTTCTTAGTGACTCATACAGAGATGGACGTCCATCACAAATTCGCGTTGAATTCAAAAACGCACATAGACGATAGATAAATAACTATCGCGTGACTCCCGTGACGCGTACGTGTGTGTGTGTGTGTGTGATATATTATAAGATTGAGACTAAGAGGCTCATAATGAACAAGTAGCTTTAGAAATACGTCTTTACTCAGTCACACCCAATATTACATAACCGATACAGATACAGATTATCTAAAAGTTTAATTGGCAACCCATTGGTTCAGAGGCAGGGCGCTCCGCCCTCAGCCACAGAGTCGACCGTCGCGGGTTGAATCCCCGCATCGGAATACAGATATTTATTTTGAGTGATAACCCTGCCAATCCGCATCGGACAAGCGCGGTGGTTTGACATCCATTCCTCCAGAAATTGGGAGGGCCGTGCTCAGCGGTGGGACATATGTGAGTTGTTGAAAAAACAACTATGGGACACCAACCCGCGACGCGGCAGGGTCATAGTTCCACTACAATTCACACGAAATATCCTCCAGTACACCCTTCCAAACTATTTAATCGAGAGTACGCAGGGCGGAGGGAGGGCGGAGTGGTGAGGTTAGGCGCGGCGCAAACAATTTGTATCTCGCCTGCGAATATTTCCAAATCGCTCCGCAATCAATTATCATTATAAATCTTTGGAGTCCAATTTGCTCCGAGCTTGCTCTTCTTTGGTTTAATTCCCCAAAATTCGCAAGCGAATAGTAGGAATTCAAACCTGGTCGTTTTTATTTATCTGTTTTAAAATATTTTCATTAAATTTTTTTACAGTTGCAAAGAAATGTGAGATATTCTTTTGCATTACTCACGCTGTATTTTTTACATAGTCCTTCTGGATGCGAGGGCTACAAATCACTGTTGTACATGTTGTAATTTCAAGCGGGATTTGATTTTATTCCATTGTATTTTTAATTACATACATACATATCGCTCACGCCTGTCTCCCGTAGGGGCAGGCAGAGACCACAGATCTCCATCTGCTACGATCTCGGCATACTGCCCTTGCTTCCTCCACACTCATTATTCTCCTCATGCAAGCCCGCCGGTTGAGGGTACTCTTGACCTGGCCTTTTTTAAAAAGTTCAGCAATTTGGTCAAGGTATGTTTTTCGTGGTCTTCCTCTACCGACCCTTCCATCCACATTCGCAAGGTAAATTTCTTTTGCCAGTCGTCTTTCATCCATCCTCTCCATATGCCCAAACCATCTAAGCATCCCTTTTTCTACTTCTGTCACAACACCTTTCTTTACTCCACATTGCTCTCTTATATCTTCATTTCTTTTTAATTACATAAAAATAATTATATGTTATGAAATAATATATAATGAATGGATTTGATGGAATGAGTTTTCGACGTCCTAAATCCATATTGTTATAAATGTGCTGACGTATCAATTTGAAAACTGTCCCGCAGTGCGAAGAAAAGTTGACTACACTGTATACTTCATCGGACTCCCTTACATGTGAATGAGTTACAAAATGTCGGAGTTGGTTGTTGCCTGCGTTTTAGATCATTCTCTTAAATCGTTGCTTAAAGTTAATTCACGTAAAACTATATTCCTCATTTCTCTAACTGGTCCCGCAACCGCTGCAGTGTTTGTGGGGCGGCCACGTTTAAACAGACGGCTTGTGAGAGCATCTGCTCACCGGGGAGCAGATTGTGCAATGAGTTTCAATTAGAGATTGCAATCCCGTAAAATGAGATCACGCATTCCCGCGGGATCCCGCTGCTTTTATTAACCTGCTGTATCCCGCACCTTCAAGGCGTGGATCCGCGGGTCCCGCAAATTAAAAATTTCGCGCTAAAACGTTCGCTCTATCTATCTCTCTATCTCAGAGAAAGTTGTGATTTGATTATTAATCATTATATGAATAAGACTGAATTAAAAATATAAAACTGTTGTTAGGAGTGAGGGAAAAATTAGACGTAACTATTGAAATATGCCAAACATTTAAAGATGAATCTAAGAAAACAGATTATTAATAACTTATACTCAATAGAAAAAAAAATATTTTCTGTTCATTAATGTAAGAAATATTTTATAAAAGATGACTTTTACACAAAAATCTATAGTTTCAATTTAATTGTATAACATCATTTCAAACATGCGAGATCCCGCGTGATCTCGCGCGGGATTGCAATCCCTAGTTTCAATTTCTTTATGTTTCAACATAAGAAATTCTTTTAATTTAACAAACGTCAATCCGCTAACAATCAAACTTTGACCACCGTTACGCGATGAGGCGGATGATGCAACGGCGGGAAAAACTCCGCGAATTAGACTTCGGTTTGATTCGCGCGAATCAATAGGGATGCGTCGCGATTGTCGACAACCTTTGACTAATGTTTATGGTTATCGGTGCGTCGATTACGGAGCGGCGCCGTATGGCGTTTCAAACCGTTACATCGGTTGATGTCCCTCCGTTGTACTGCACTTGTCGCCGCGTGACGTCATTGCACCGCGCACAACGAGCGTGTGTGCCCGCACCACGCCGCCGGCTTCTAGCGACTGCTATTGGACACCAAGCGTCGAGCGACCCCGTCTGCTGAATACGTGCCCTGGCCGGCTGTTCGTAGAAGTACACGTTAGACGAAAAAAAATGGAGTCGTATACCCGGTTAGTCTGCCCGCATGCCGAGGCGACAGCTTTGTAGCGCGCAATACAATTGAAATTTTATAAATAGACATACGAGTACATACATACATATCGTCACGCCTGTTTCTCGTAGAGGTAGGCAGAGATCATAGATTTCCATGCGCTACAATCTCGGCATACTTTCCTTGCTTCCTCCACACTCATCCATCTTTTCATCCATGCTTCCTCTCACATTCGTCGCAGCGAAACGGCTCTCCGTTAGTCGCTTCTCGCACTCGTGGTAATCAGGACGTGACGGCTGGTGAACCACGTCACCGTAAAAATAGATAATAACATGTAATAACCTTTCTTTTATTAAATGTACTAGTCTTTTTGTACGGTAGACTTAGGTAAATAAACAGACGCATCTTCTGGTCAGATCTCCTCTACTCGTGGACATCTGGATTATTAAGGGTGCACTTCAGTTGCATTGTCTACCTTAGGGTAAGAATCTGAATAATGAGAAAGGTCGAAGGAAATGATAGATGAGACAATTTAATACTAAAGATTTCGTTCGTCTCCTTTGTTTCTTGAATGAATGCTGCCTTTTGTTATTTTGTGGTTAGTTGAAATTGTAAATGTCGTTTTGTTTGTGAGCAGTCAGACAATAAAACTCAGTTTACCCGCGGTTTAAGTAATGGTAGTGCAGCGCACTGCGCGCCGGGTAGGCGGTGCTGCGTGTCACTATGAGATAGTCGTAAGGTGTAGCGGATACTGCACCGGGAACATACAGCGCGCGAGGAGACACGCCGGCGGAGATAAAATGCGAACAGAGCGTCCCTGTTTGAACTGATAGCGCGGACGTGAGGTGTGGCAGAACGTTTACGCCGCCATTTGCATCGACCCTTGTTGTTTCTACATTCGGCCACACTTGCGGGACGTGTTTGTTTCGTTTGTGTTTAGCACACGTTCGACAACGAACTGTCATTGTGTTGCCATGTTGCTGTACAATAGTTACAACTAATAGTAGTCCAGTGGTCGAAATTCGACTGTAATTCAGATTCATTACATTTTTAATTTAATTTCCTTGCACTCCTCTATATGAATTTACAAAAGGAAAACAATGTTTGTTTTACGTAATAATATATAAATACTATAATAATTCAAGAGAAATATGTAAACAATCAAGAAAATGTATGTAGTTTTTAGGCTACGTGTGTAATACTATCGATATCGACACGCGCCGTCACCGAACTAGTTGTAGAACACTGATGTGGTGACGTACATCAATGGCTCACTCGATGCGGACGGCGTCTACGATCTTAATTTTAGGATCCCACCATGGACCTGTTGACTTGAATCCACAAACCTTTCTACCACACATTCATTTAGTTAAAATGGTTACTAAGAACGTCAAAATATCGCCAGTTAAAAAACAACCATTGGCTTACATTTGGTTGTCTGTTGTGTTCTGAAGAGCGTGGCATTAGTGTAGACATATAAATTTTAGTGAAAGGCAAAAGTTTCCTGACATTTAGCGATAGGCCAACGCGGGCGATGTAGGGCGGGCGGCGGCCGGCGGGCGCTGCGTCGCCCAAACCACCACAACTTATAATAAGCTTTTTAAAAGTTCGGCGACAAATGTCGCCGCGCTGCTGCAGGTTGTGTTCCCTTCGCCGCGCGTCCCGCTGCGACGTTATTTTATTTATTTAATTTATTCGGACGTTCATCAGCAAAAAGCAACAAGTTCCTCCTTCATTTATCCATAGACGCAAACGTTTTTTAAAAAATATAAGAAGACAACCGTCAACGACTTAACAATTCTTTTGATAAAATTAAGTAAAAGTTCTGATCGTCCGATCCCAATTTCCGCAAAGTAACGCCTGACTCCATTAATCATCTGAACTTAATTAATTTGCTTAATTTTTTGGACGATGATTTCAAGTGAGTGTAAGAATTGGTCTGCAGAAACACATCTCACATTAGTTTACTGTCCTCTGAGCTACTGGGAGTTGATAGAGCGGAAGGGAACTACATTCTAATAACTGATCAAAAGTAGTCCCAGAAGTGGATGGCGGATGGCGGAGGACGGGTGGGTTGTAAATAATGAACTTTGTTGCCAACAGCGAACATTAAGTCCACCCTCGGGGTGTCTGAATGAGTCGTGGGGCGCACCGCGGGAGGGGCGCGCGGGGTTTGTTTACGGCGGGCCTGCCGTCGCCGCGCGCCGGGCCACCAAATAGTAACTAGCGCTTTGAAATTCACTCACCCCTGCAACTGCAGTGCACCTCACTGACGCTAAGGATAACTTATGCTTTTCGTATTCGTTGTTGGCAATAGAAAGTCTAAGCAATAAAGTCTAGGGACTAGAATAGGAAGTCACCTTTGTGGTATTTCCGCTAAAGTCAACAAGTAGCTGGTCGACGCCATGATTTTATGCTGTACCGACAGACCAATGGAAAGTAGCCTAATGCACATTCGTGAAATTTGTAATCCATGTAGAAATAAAACAGAAAAAAACTTTATTTATGACCCCAATTATTTTTACAATAATTAATTTTTGCTTAAAATCTTAATGATATAAACAAAATGGTTCTTGCTCAGCATATGCCAGGCGTTCTATTGGAGCACCTGGCGCTGGTTTTCAGCAAGAACCAACGTGGTCAGATCGCGGACCACAGTGACGACAATGACAGACACATACATATACATACACAGTCTACTTTATTTACATATATCTCTCTCAATAACAATATTATAACTATAAAAATAATTATCAGGGTTATAAATCCTTAGTGGCGGGCTAAAACAAGCCAACGAAGGATTTAGGTATAAATATTGTTATTTAAATGAATCTTCACAATCGATTCCTGAATCAGTATGTTAATTCTTGTTTGTGTACACTGCGCTGCCTCGGGGGGGGGGGGGGAGCTGCCGAGTTATTTCCAACTGCTGGTACCTGCACGTCCATCGATTAACATCCGACAGTGGTTACTATTTAAGCAAGGGGTCCCGGAATCCCCGTTCAAAAAGTATCCGGAACTTCAAGGTTGTGTTAATATTGAGTAGAAAGCTTGTGAGAAATGCTGACGAAAGTCACATAGTGTATGAGTGGAGAGATTATATTATATATAATGATTTATTTCATTTGAGGATACCGATCAGTTAGAATATAACAGACTTTTTTGGATGTATTGTAACATATTTAATGTACTTGTTATAATGTATGTATTTTGCCGATATCGACGGTTGGAATTAGAATGAATCTCGTCCCGGCTGAATATTGGCTTTTAAACATAAACCGAGAAGGCGAATAAAATCAATAAACAACGAACAAAAAATCTAAAAATATATTCGCTTTAACATAGCAACAATATTTTTGCAAAACAATTCTTAAATTACAGCTCAATATTCAAATTATATATTTATATAAATTTTTGCTAATGCTAAATCATTTATTTTATATAAATTATGATTATTGTAATTAATTTATATAAATCAAAATTATCTTTATATAATCTGCCAACAGATAGCGCCAAAACACATATCAAATTACATTTGTCTATTGCATAAAATAAACAATGTTATTAATTCAACCAATACGCCTACACATACATGTACATTACACATTTGTGTTACAATACATTCAAATATGTCTGTTTCAATATCGGTGCAGAAGAAACGCTTTATATTTCAATTATTGTCAAGTACATGTCCTTTTTAAAATATTTCGATTGAAAACGATATCGGGCGGCGTCTCGGTGCGGGGCGGCCCGTTGGGAAATACGTGCGAGATCGCGACGCGTCCGCGTCTTACTCGATCCGGAGATGTGCATGGGGCACGTGGGGCGGTCCGCGTACGTGTGGGGGTTTCGCGGTGTGTCTTTGTATTATAAACAATATATTTTAATATCTTCGTTCATCTTATGCAGTCCTTCCCAACTTTTTTCGTTCCCGTACTCTTCAATAAAACTTTTCTTATACAAGTACTGTAGTGATACATTCATAAATGTATCACTTATGCATTAAAACCTTTCATGCTACATTACATTTTTTTGCCATTCGTAATATTTAAATTTAAAACGAAAAATAAAATTGTTATAAAACAAAATACATTAGGTGGACTGACGTTTTTTAGAAAAAACATATCACCGGTCCGGCACAAAACGATGAAGATATAATATATATATATATATATATATATATATATATATATATATATATATATATATATATATATATATATATATATATATATATATATATATATATATATATATATATATATATATATATATATATATATATATATATATATATATATATATATATATGTATATATAATGGTATATAGAATGTGAATCCCACGAGCCGCAAGGGAGGATGGAGGTCAGCCCCAGCAGAGCCCTGCATGCTGAGGTAAGGCACCATAGTACCCGGGGGAGCCCGATCCCGGGACGGTCGGCACGCTTGCGACTAGGGTCGCCCCTAAGCCACGCATCCATTGGCACGGCAGACCGTGGATTGGCGAAGAGGAAGGGAAAGGATAAAGGAGAAAGGAAAGGGTAGGAAAGGAAATGCAGATTGGGGGTTACCAGACTCGGAATAAATATTTATAAATCCTAAATATTTATTCCGATGCGGGGATCTAACCCGCGACCATTGATTCCACGAGCGGAAGGCCCCGCCACTGAGCCAATCGGTCGTCGGGATTCAGAATCAGAATAAAAACCCCCTAAAGATCCCGGGTATCGTCGTAAGCAGTACGGCGGGCACGCTGCCCAAGTACTCTCCCCTGATAACGCCATGCCTACCCCTAAAAATGTGTCTCGTTTCTCTTAAGATCTATCTATTGTCAATATTAACTTTGATATATACCTACTACTGTCTCTAAAGACATATGATTTATAGAGAGTTAGTGTAGGAGTCCCTTTATGTACATGAACTGGTTCATTTTAAACTATATATTGCAGATCTAATACATTATAATAATGTTTATACATGTTAACTGTTTCAACTTCTTAGTACTTCCAACACTACCAATGTAATGTTCACGTAGGACCCCCAATGGGACCCCGCGTAGCACAGATTGGGGAATCGCTGACTAAAATTTACTGCGTTATCATCCCGCACGACGCTATAGAGCAATTCGTAATAAGTGTTTATTATTTATTTGTTACCATAAAATTTCTCTGTGATGTTTACTAATATAATACGTTTAAAAATTACTTAAACAATTTTTTGGCCAATTGGCTCAGTGGCGGGGTTTTCCGTCCGCGGAGTCAGTGGTCGCAAGTTCGATCCCCGCATTGGAATAAATGTATGGATTACAAATATTTATTATCCCGCCAATCCGCATTGGACAAGCGTAGTGGGTTAACGTCCGGTTCTCCAGAAATGGAGAGGCCCGTGCTCAGCAGTGGGACATATATGGGCTGTTAAAAAAATATTATTTAAGTTTTTAATAAATGACTTTACAGGAAAATTTAGAATTTAAAAAAATATTTTCACTGAGTAATTTTTATTAGAAATCGATAGCATTACAATTAAAACCGTGGAAAACAATCTGTTCTCTAACAATTGTTTAACTAGCGTGAAACTAAGAAACAAGAGACGTGAAGCCAAACAATAAAACCCTTTACAGTCGGCATGTTCTGCAATGTCTAAAATTTTCTCCAAAAATATATAACGCGCGAGGTACTGCACGTGCTTCAGTTCAAAACGCGCGGCGTGCGCTCCTAAGGCGAGGCGCGGGCATGCGGGGGCGTGGGGCGCGGGCATGCGGGGGGCCACGACCGTCCGTCAATCCGCCAGCGGCGCCGCCACCGACGAATTTAATTACCGTCGGCGAGGTGACAAATGCCTTAAAGTAGCCAGCGCGGCGCGTGCTCGCTGCCGAGAGCGCGGAGATATATCAACTGGACGCTGTACATTGCCGCTGCACACACCATATTTATTATTATAAATTAATGTCTTCTCCCGCTGTAATATTTAACACAGCCGAATAACACATTATTAATAATTCATTATACTTTCCGTTGTAAAGGTAAAAAATTGTTTTGGAACGATCATCATCATCGTCAACAGCCCGCGGTTTTTAACTAGATATAGGCCTTCCCCCAGAAGCACCAACTAGCCCGATCTTTGCCTTCACGCGTTCAGTCTCTGTCAGCCGCCCGGCGTAGATCGTCGCAACATTTAGCCGAAGGAGCGTCTCACACTATGTTTGCCAAAACACGGTCTCCACTGCATCACTCGTCTACCGCAGTGATTGTCGGATCTCAGACTAATGTGACCAGCCCATTGACCATTTCAGCTTACTAATTGGGAAGACTATGTTTTATATGTTCTTTTATTTTGAACTTTAAAACACCGTTCGTTTTATTATTTTCCTTTTTATTTCATTCGATTGATTTCATTTCAAGGGATCAATGCTCCAATTTTTACAATATACCAACAATTCTTTAAAAAATTCTGTAAAAATTATGTTTCTAACATGTAAATTATTAAACTTTGGTGACTTATACTGGCTTGTTTTCAATGTAATCTCTAAATGAATAGTATATATTACCTATTTTATAACTATAAACAGCGCTAATTATACGCATTTGGTTGGCCGGTGTGTTTCTTTCACCACAATTAGTTACATTTTATAAACTTATGCCGTTACACGAGTTCTGTGTTGCGATCAGCTTTGAACTTGTATAAGTATTTATAAGGTCACACATGTCGCGCACCAACTGTTTCAACAGTTGTCAGTGCAAAGTCGAGTCGGCAATGTATGCGGTGCAACACGGAAATGTCGCGAGTACAGTGCCGCCTTGCAGGCGGTTCGGTTCGTTTCGCCGGCATCGCGACATAACTTCCCGATTTGTTTCCAGTTGGGCGGAATTTTTTTGCAGTCCGCCTTTAATGCCACTAAGTCACCGGAGCCGAGGCATTGTTGTGCCTCTTTTAATGAAAATGTCGTATTTAGTTATTATTGATATTACAAACTCATTTTTTATTTTGATGAGCGCCGTAGTTTTCTTACAACGTGTGTGTGTGTGTGCTTAAAATAAATCATCAATGATACTTTTATTAACTCACACACACACACACACACACACAATATTTAGAGAAAAAAAAAACGAATTGATAACTAAGTAAATTATACAACAGTTTAAAAAATACAACAAAAAAAGCATACAATGTAACATAGAAATGGCGTCATTAACAGGTACTCCTTCAGCATGGGCCGTGACGAATCCACGTGGAGAGATGAGCAGGCGCTGATTTTCAGTTGTCAGGCCATCATACATTACCCATATAATGTATAATGTTTAAAGGCGACGATTATTAAAATAAAATTCGAATGAAATATTGAAAAAGTAAATAATAATTAATGAAATAAAAGTAAATAAAAATAAAAAGGCTTCGGCGCTAAATACTGATAATTGATCAGTATTTATGTTTTATTTTACTTTATATTTATTTTATTTTATAGCCTTTTTGTTTTACCTGTACATTAATAGCAGTTTAAATTTTTTTTTAATTTAAACGCCTTGACAACGTGTAACTTATTAATGGGGGGAAAGCAAATTGTCCGCTCAGAAATTTTGTTTTGCCTTACTTGTTTGACAAGTTGATGTGGATTCACGAACCGAACATTGTTTATATCACTAGGGATTCAGGCAATAATTTGATTGATCGAAGACATAACTCAACAATTTTCCTACCCCCATTAAAAAGTTACAAGCAGTCAAAATAAAAATTAAAAAAAGAAAAATTTAAACTGTTCGTAATGGATAGGCATTAGATTATTTTATTATTAAATAGCTGTTAAAAGTTCTGACTGTCCATGTTATAATGGATTTCCGCAAAGTAACGCCTGACTCCATTGATCATCTTAAATATTTCTGAGTGTGTGAGAGAAAAACAAAATCGGTACCCTAGCCGCCCCACCGCCCCACCGCCGACCGTCGACCGTCGACCACAGTATTTGCGTACGAATTATGCTGATGGTGTTTACGGATGCGTTTTGAGGCGCCACATCGACCGCGCCCCATTACCAACCCTCCCACCTCGGCCCTCCACCCCCGGGGCTCAGTCCGCAAAGGTCCGGTGGACGTCCGGCCGATTCACGCGTTAATGTGCCGGTTAAAGTTTACAAACAATTTGCATGCAACGATACGCCCCCCCCCACACACCACCACCACCCTCCGTCACGCTAAGAACGGCTGTTATCGCAGCGGCAGCAGTTTATCTTGTACTGGGATGCTAGGTGCGTACACAAGTAAAGCGAATGACTGTTCAGTTAATATTAATCTTTATTTATAATCATTAAGCAGGCATTTTAGTCCACTACTATATTTTGACAATAGGGTTACTTATGTAATAATGAAATAACATAAAATTAAATAAAAGAAATATAAAAAAAGAAGATAAGAATAATTTTGTGATCTATCGGCTGCCAAAGATATCACGGAGCGTGCGATACGCGGACCCACGCATAAGTTAATCTGCATTTTTACAATTTATAATATAATACTTTTACAATTAATTCTGTTTTTGCGTTCTGCAGCTCATTAATGACCATGCTTGTGTGTACCGTGGGCCCTAAACTGTGGGACTACCTACAAGTACCGAGATACATGCCGGGGCCCATTTAGGACGAATTTATGGCGCGCTCACCATACTCTAATAAGGGCGTCTGTAGGACTTTAACGGGGAAAAAGATATAAGTTGGAAAAATAATTATACATTGAAAAATTATGAGTATACATATACGGTAGGCCCTAAACTGGCGCAGCCTGCGTCTCGGGGCGCTTTTAAAATTATTTAAGATGTGAAACAGCTAACACGCCCAGTGTTTAAACTACTCGAATAAGAGTGTCTATCAAACTTTACGATAAAAAAGATTATAAATTATAATCATAATAAATTCAAAATTTAAAAAGCAAGTACATTGTGCATGGTTAGGATCGTGAGGTTCCTTCCCTTGAATGACTAAATCACTTGTGTGTGCTTGGTCTCTCCCACCAGTGATGTACTGATGACGATAGTAATATTTTTTTGTACTGTTTGGTTTCACATTAATAATTTTGTTATTACAAAATAAGTATTTACATAAAAGTGATAATAATAGAAAGAAATTAATAAGGTGAGTAAAAATCATAAAAATATTAGGAATATAGTATCATATTTTTATCATGTTTCCTTACCTTTTAAACCTTCCCTGGACTTCCAATAATAATCAAAACCGTTCTCGAGTTTGAGCGAGTCTAACGAACAGCAATTGATTTTTATATATATAGATTCTGAGGCGGTACGAAGTTTGCCGGATCAGGTAGTGTAAAATAAATGTATGTATGTATGTATGTATGTGCGTGTGTGTATGTGTGTGTAAGTTATGTATACGTATGTATGCGTTGAAATGCTGCGCGGTGCAAAATCACAAGTAACAGAGTGTAACGAGCGAGGGTGACGCTAATGCATAAAGTTTTACAAAAGCTGTTGTTGTGTTTATAAAGTCGGCAACTACTTTGTCGTAGTGACGGCGCCCACCGGAAGCGGAGCGATGGCGCCGCGCCAGCGACATCGACGGAATCCACGGCGACACCGCACTTTGGCGGGACGTGGTGCAAGTTACACGCGTTCTGGTATCACTCTCTATACTGCGCGACTGTCGCTACTTTGATCTCATTTTTACACATCTCATAAGATTTCATTCCACATAACACCGATATAAACCAGTTTCCACAAAGTAACGTCTGAATTTAGAAATCATATCGTATATTCATCTACGTCTCTGAGGATACCAAAATAATAATTTATTGTTATAAAATTAATTTAAAAAATACAAGTAATTTTAACTTTAATTAGATAAGTTTTTAGTTTCTTTTTGAAAGTTTAACACGTAAATGTAATGCTTAGAAAGTTATTTAAAGTATATTGTTTATTATTTTGGATATATATTGAAACTTTAGGTCTTGAGATACGGGCAATGACCTAGTTAGGGGTCCACCGGCAACGCGACCACGTATATACGCGTGTATTGTTATACAAGAAATAAATAACAAATGCAGAATGTGTTTTTACAACTTTTTTTCATATAATTATATCCCATATCGTATCTAAAAAAAACAGTTCCATTGCATAAGGAATAATTAAAACCCAAATTTTTTTTGCATGTTTTGTTCTATTGACACTTCTCGGATTTTGCAGAAAAGGTTCCCTTATCAAAATTGTTAAAGATAATCTTAACATTATTAAATTTAATAATTACATAACAAAGTATGAACAAAGCAAGTTATAATGTTATCGCTTGTCGCTTGTCACCTACGGCTGCGACATTCTTTCGCGGATACAATATGTGTCACACACACAGCGGGGGTCCCCCGCGTCGCGTCGCGCTTGATATGTTTGCACATTCGCTGACTCATTCCCCATTTCTTTCATATTTCAGCGTTTCGTTCTACATTTTTCCAATGGGCGCTGTACATTAATGGAATCGGATTCACAGATAGAGTTAGGTCACGTTCCTACTGCATTGTTATTGTCTGTGGTCTGTTACGTCAGATTGTATACATTTTTGATATTTAGAAAAAAAATTAATTTAAGCCCATTATGATGAAATGGTAGAAATTTAAAAGAACTTTGTTTATTTCTACTGTATAATAATATGATTTGACAAACAAATGGCACAGTGACGAAGTGTTTGCTTTCTGAGTTGAGGATAGTGGGTTCGGTTCTTGCACCCGGATAAATATTTGTATGACCTTAGGTTGTTTGTCCATGTTTGGGTGTATGTCTACTTTATTTGCGTGACTATAATGACGCCCAAAACAGATCTATTTAGTGGTTGCACTACACAGGTCTATTCTAGTCCACTGAACCATTGGTTTGTGTAACGTTCTAATAAAGTCATATTCATTTCACTTAAAATAATTTAAAATAGTAGACGCGACGTCGAAATCACTACAATTCTTTACAAAATAGTTGTTTGCGTTCGCAAAAAATTCGTTTACTTCGATTAGTGTGTAGTGTGTAGTAGTAGGTGTTTGTCTGCAGGGAGTCGTCTCAAAGGATCGGCTCACACACGGGGCAGGACATCGCAACCCTTCGCACACGACGCGACGCGGGGATGAAACTCAATCACACTGATGGATTTTTTATTTTCCCGTAATTAGTTCGTCATCAGACTTAGATATGTGTTATATATAATATTATGATATGTGTTATATAATAATACATGTCGACCAACCAGCTCAACGGTGGGGCTGCTACATACGGAGTAAATGAGCGCGGGTTCAATCCATTCATCAGGATAAATATAGTACAGATATTGAATTCGAGTTGAATTCCTCTGCCGCACAACTCACCGAAAGGAAACGTCCAGTACGGTGCGTTTTCCCCGAAACTTCATTCCACGCAAAACCACTCTAATGAACCAGCTGCCTCAGGCGGTATTTCCAAACTGATATGACATTAGAACCTTTCAAAAACAAGCCTACTCATATCTTCTCATATCGTTTATATACGGCATTGATTGCTTCCTATCAGGCGACACTAGCTAGCTAGCTCGTGTGTCCCCTCAATCCATAAAAATACTTAAATAGCATTTTCACTTGTAAAACATTTTAAAGGTACATATAAAAGGGCAGTATGCGAATTGAAAGGATATGAATTTTTCGATTTAAATTAGCAAGAAGGGTAGTTCAGGTGCCGTGGGCGCCGGCGGAGCAATATCCGCCTTATTTGAGGATTACTGGGCGGGCGGCGACGACCTGCCGCCCGGGCTTAACTCATCCCGCCCTGTCGATGAATGACACGTCAAATAGTGCACGGCGGGTGCTACATAAACAGACTCTCGCAAAAGTAAGTAGGCAAACAAAATCAATTCTTTTGATTCGCCGCGTCTGGTTTGTCTAATATATTTTCGAAAGTATTGGAGTAGTAGTATTTTACGTATGTATACATTTGTGAGACCTGTCAATAAAATGTTTGTAAAAAGTCCTCGGTGTAAAATTTTATTTTATTTGTAAAATTTTATTTATTGTAAAACTCTTAAAACTGTATTTTGAAATTTCGAACTAATTGTAATATTAAATGCTGCCATCAATACGGCATGTTGCTGATGCGACTAACAAAACTTTATCCATCCATGAAACGTCCAACGCACACACTATCAATCGGGTATATACAATGTGTTGAAGTAAGGCGTGTACACCTAAATCATTAGCATGTTGCTGACGCGAACCCATAGATTTTTCCCCTACCCAGAGTCGTGTAACGCAGCTGACCAGTACTAAAATCAATTTTAGTTTGTAAATAAAACCTACTCATAACGTATGCTATTACATTCAGTTTCATGATGTAACATTTGTTATGCTATAATTGTTGTATCTGATAAAGTGTCGCTGTTTTAATGTTGCGATTCGAATGTTATCTTGCAACACTAGTTCGCTATTGATTCTTAACATTGTCTACATCGGGGATTCCCAAATGGGTCGATATCCGCTTGAGGTTGAAAGTCACCACCAACCGCAAAGTTTTAAAGTTAGTAATTATTTTATATCAATAGGAAAAAAACTAGGGAAAATATTTTTAAATTAATTTGACTATGTGCGTCTGAGCTATCATTTCATTTTGGAAAAGGGGTCTCTTGCCCAAAGTAGTTTGGGAATCCTTGATTTACATTGTACTGACTTTTAAACTGATGATCGCGTATGCTAATCTGGCATTAGAATAAAAAGGTATATATGTATTCTGTTTTAGCAAATATGTATGACAAGGACAAATATTGAGTCTCTATGTTTGTTCTTGTCATACATACGTGCGGCTAAAATAATATCCGATTGTGAAGTAAAACCGAAGTAAGCTTAGTGGAACATAATATCCGATTGTGGGACTATGAATGTGAAGTAAAATCGAAGTTAGCTCAGTGGAACATAATATCCATACTAAGTCGATTATATGTTCCTATAAACTTCTGGCTACAAGTTTTAAACATCATGAATTAACTAAAATACGACTGCGTAAGCTTTTTGTACCACTGCAGGCACTCCCCAGCGGTATGTTTCTTTTCATAAAATATTTCGTGATCTACCCTATTGCGGCATTTACGCATTGCTACATTGTATTCGTTTATTATATCCTTATTTCGATAGTGTAAAGGTTGCTTTTCGTATGTCTATTGGTACAGATGTTTTGTACAATATCAGTGCAGTTTAGTCACGGTGGGACGGCTGCCGACGGATGCCATTAAGGGATGTGACGTCACGGGAATCCTTTGGACCGCGGTCGTGCCGACGCGAAAGGAAAACATCGTGTAGTCGCTTTGTTTTATATTTTTTGACGTTATGGACGGTGTTACCAAAGGAGAGCCGTTTCGCTGCGATGTATGGTAGCGGATGGAGCTTTGTGGTTTCTGCCAACCCCTGCGGGGATAGACGTGAATATATATATATATATATATATATATATATATAAATATATATATATATATATATATATATATATATATATATATATATATATATATATATATATATATATATATATATATATATATATATATATATATATATATATATATATATATATATATATATATATATATATATATATATAACGGTGTGTTAGTAATGGCGGATACTTGGCTCAGTGGTGGATGCATTCTAATAAACCAATGAATCATTTTATTTAACTTCTTTAATAGTTTTGTAAAAACAATATATTCTGCACAATAACATATTTTTAAACAATTTCAATGAAAAGGTCTCACGCTGGAAAAAGAGACTGAGGATGCTCTTATGGGAGAGGGTGGCAAACGAGCAAGCGTATCGCCTGATGGATAGCAAATAACTCCACCCATAGGTGGGGTTGATGCACACCTGCAACACCATAGGCGTCACGAATGCGTTGCCGGTCTTTGAGACAAGTGTACGCTTGTTTTTCGAAGGTTCCAATGTCGTATCGATTTACAAACGCCACTGAAGGCGGCTGGTTCTGTGGAGTGGTGGCGTACGGAATGAGGAACTTTTCCTCTACTGAGGAAAAGTAACTTGATTATCATACTCGAGTTGATTACACTGGTGCCATGAGTACTTAGTATTACTTTCTTACTTAGGAAGTGCCCGCTTTACTAATTAAATACCATGGTATTGTTGTGGAAAACCAACGCACAATCCTTGAAACCGAAAATTACATGGCGACTGAATCGTGTGAAACTCGATAACATATATAAATGACTATAACTACTATACTATACTATACTAATATAAATGACTAAAAATTTTTTTTACCCCATATACATATATGTATCAAATATATCCATATACCCATTTGTCCCATATGTATGGGATATAGGTACATATATACCTTTCGAATATGGAGGACTATATGAATGAAACTAAACAATCAGTAGTGTTGATATATTTTAAAATATAATCAATATAAACAATTCACAAACAAAGTCGCAGGTTCGATTCAGAAGAATTACAACAGAGAGTTACCGGTCACTATCTCCACAATTCACTTGCACCGTTTCTTGGAATACCTGAGTACCATAATGGCGTTTCATTAGTATCACTCCTTTCTTTGAGTTTCTATATATGTTCTATAGCTGAATGTAAATAGAATACCCACATATGTCCCACAGCTGGGCACGGGCTTCCCCATCACTGTAAGCACGGACATTAACCCACTATATTTGTTCAATGCGGATTTGCAGGGAAACCAGACTTGAAATAAATATTGGATCACACTCGTGCACCATGAACCCCGGAGGTGGCAGCCACACCACGCATTCAACCAACCTGAACAATATGATTGTTTGTATTTCTATTCTCACACAGATATTTTTAATATAAGTTTAAATTCTTTTAAAACTTATCTTTATGGTCTTACATATTTGTCTTAATTTTTGTTTCTTAAGTCTTTGTCTACCTAATTATACATATGAATGAAATCATGAATCCCTCATATTGTTATTGTTAAATATTCATTGTAATTCTTGTGTATAGTTGTAACTGGACTTCAGGTTTACCTTAAATTCTTTTGCATGTTTGTTACCTTATATTTTATTTAATCTGTAGTATGTTACAATACAATTTTATTGGAAGGCTTTTCTCGCAGAAAAAAGACAAAAATCGGAGATTCAATGACGTGATTATCAGATCAGAGTAGAATTAATTATACCGGTCCCATGAGTACTTAGTGACACTTTCCTACATAGCACCTAAGTTCCAATCTAATCAATGGCCAACCCGCAATCCTCGTCCTCTAATCTAATCTAAATCCTCTAAAATAAATTCCGTGAGGTTGGCATCGTATGAGTTTCAACAATAGAAATTATATATATAATGTATATATGCACATAGATAATATGCACAGAGATAAAATAAAATATATAATATAATTAGCTTTTGCCCGCAGCTTCGCTCGCGTAGAATTTGATCTCCCACATTAAGTTTCGTGACAGATCATTTTAAATAAATATATGTATTTCTTTTTTATTTAATTTATGGTTCACAATTTTGGTCATAGTAGCTTCCACATAAAAGATAGATATATGCTGTTGCAGACTTTTATTTAGAACTATTCAAAACAAACAATCCTACGGTACATCATCTTTGTGTAACTCCAATGGTTTAGGCAGCGTACGCCAAGATATAGCTCACAGAGGCCATATTTTTTTCCGACTTAATTGACATGTATCGTTATATTACGACCAAACTTATATAAAACCATTACAAATTGTAGCCTGTATGTTATTCCGATGTATAACCTAAATTACTGTAAAGTTTCATCCAGATCCGTCCAGTAGTTTCTTCGTGAAAGAGTAACAAACATACATCCATACTCACAAACTTTCGCATTTATAATATTAGTAGGAAGTAGGATAATATACACAAATGTAACAAATTATATAATAAGACGTCGAATTGCAGTGTGCTTCTGTTATTTGCGACTATTACCGTGTTCGAATGGCTGTACCGTACGTGGTGAGGGTTGTGCGAATTGCGAATGTGGCGATGAATTAAATCCGTCCGTGTGTCGTTGTGTACGGTGCGGGGTGTGTTGGAGGGGGTGAGGTTGGAGGGCGGGTGCGGAGGGCGGGCGGCTGCGTCTCGCCGGTGCGGGCTGTGCCGTTTTAATTAATGCTTAATAGCCCGATGTAATGTCACCTCGTAAGCACCTACTGGTGATCTGATGGAGCGTCGCTCTCGCTGCGACATGAGCGCTAGATTTACGATCTCACGTTATTACTAACGTCTACGTGTTACACTTGGTGCACGGTGGAACGCGACGCGTGCGAATGTGAGGTGAATCGCAAGGGGTGTGATCACACCTCGTCACTTCGATTGTAACTCTCACCGTGGGTATAACGGTGGTAAAGTTAGACAAGGCTGAAAGTCGAGCCGACAGCTGCTAGCAGTTGCTTCTAGAGACATGATTGATATTCCTGTTACTCGCCACCCCAGGGTTGCTTTACGTATTACTTCCAAATTTACTCTTTAGCACCTATTTTTGAATTTAAATAAGTTAATATATTAAATAAATAAACACCTGTTTTTTTAAATTTTTGCACATGTCACAATACTCTAGATCCCAGTTTTGTGGAAAACTAGGCTCTCAAAGGAAGAAGAAATCTCTATTGATACGCTAAAATATGAGTATGTGAACCGACGACCTTTGTCGACCTTTTGAAGTGGCATATTAAGTGTAATTTGTATACGATTTAAAGTACGCGGGATATAGTATGGGAGCTATCGAGATTAATTCCTTGAATACCGTGGTATCAGCAGTTGGTTACGATCATTTTGGCACATGTAACAACTCAGTATAGATCGTCTAAGCTGAAATGACGCGTCCCACTACCGCATTTATACACACTAGAAAATTTAAAATATGTACGCAATACATACAAAAATGCAACTGTTATTGGTCATTCAGTCGTTAATTAGTCACAGTCATATACTTTAATACCTGCGCCATGTCGTGTTGACAATCCTAATGAAAATGTAGTCAGCTTAACGTGACGTCAATCAAAATGGGACTGCAATAAATCAGCGCAAATAAATCAATTGAATCAAATATTTGTTTCATTTGGATGTTACGGTAAATATAAATCATATTTGTTAAATTATAAGGTTTATTATATATATATATATATATATATATATATATATATATATATATATATATATATATATATATATATATATATATATATATATATATATATATATATATATATATATATATATATATATATATATATATATATATATATATTTATATATATATATATAATAAACCTTTATTATTAAAATGTTTACATATGTTACAGGACACTAGATCCACACTAGGATTCCCTGTGTTGTGGGAAACTAGGCTTTTCCCTTCGTAAATAATACAAAGTTATAAATATCTAAACAATAGAGAAAAAAAATTAAAATTGAACTCTGGTGATAATAAAACATGGATTAAGTAAGATAATATGATGGATGCTGATAAAGATGAGATCTGTACATGGGCAGATGTATACGTATGTGTGTGTCAATATGTCGGCGCGGTGGGTCATTGGAACTTTATTTGAAAGTAAATAAATAGTTCCGGCGTTAAATGAAACGTGTTTATTCAACGCCTTAAAATGCGTTCAATACAAACGTGGCAATGTAACTTTTAGTAAGAGTACTTCGAGTAGTGGTGCTGTGGTGGGTGGTGTGGTGTCGGCATGGCGCGGGTGGTGCTGAGTATATGAAGATGCAGTTCAAAGCATTGTGTCCACGCACAAGTTAACTCGCGTCGTTTGTATAAAAAGGGAAATCCCCTTTGAGAGCGGGCGCGTCGAGGCGTGCCGGGCTCACGCTCCACCGGCGGAGCGAATGAGCGCTCGGCTCAGTGGAACTCACCGTTAAATGGCTATAAAGATGCACTTAAACTTTATTGTTTTAGGTACAAATTGAGTGAGTTTGTTTTATGGGACAGGGGGGCAAACGAGCTAGCGTATCACCTGATGGAAAGCAATTAATGGACGGCATAGACATACGGCGGCTAAGAGATGAGAACAGTATACCATACAGCTTACAACGTATTTGACGTGGATAACAAATTATTACAGATTATTACAATACATCGGGACCATTTAAATTGTTTGACCTTGCCAAGGAGACTTTCTAGAATAATTTTTAAATTAATAAATACGCGGAGTTGATTCATACAAAATAATAATTGTTAATTCAAATGTATAAATTATCGTAATTAACCAGACACATATACAGGATGCCTTCAAAATAAAGAATTTCACTTTAACTAAAGTAAATGATTAATACTAAGAAACATACGACTTGCCTGTTCGTTTGCCTTCCTTTCCTATAAAAAAAAAAACATTATTTATTATATTTTTTTTGTATTCATAGTCGTGTATAAGATTTAAAAAAGATATCTAAAAACTGGTATTTCTGATACGAAAGATAACTGCGAATCTAGAATACTTATTTTATAGGCCGGATATGTTATCATTGAGATATATCCGATAATGGATTGTTTTCGATCTTGGTCGACGTCGACAATAGATTATAAATAAATGTTTGTTTTGAAAATTATCAAATCGCATTGCATCGCGGCATTCAGTTCCGCCTAGTGTGACTCGTGCATAGAGACCGTTGGGGATTGTTGCTTTTAACTTGAGTTATTGGAGTGTCCCGATAGATGGCGTTAGGAGACATCGAGTGGGGGGGGGGGGGCTGTCCGCGGCACACCGCGCGCCAAGACAATGGCCCTCTAGGACGGCGCCCGACTATTATGTTGTTGTACAAAACAATCTGTTCATTGCTTTTTGCCAATGTTTATTACACTTAAACTGTCATATTTAATTCTGGCGGGGTTCTAATCGTTTTTTTTGTTTGGAATGACTTTACGGCTGCATGCAAGCCTTTTTGAACCCGTTTTATAAGTTTATATTGTCAGCAGCAGTCATGTTATGTTGTGATAAAATGTTGTCCATTCTACCAAAACTTTTTCAGTCAATTTAAAAAGTTACGACACGCATTTGTTTCATATCACTTTAATTATAAGTCCTGATCGAACTATATTATACAATACGCCACCACAATTAAACAATATAACTGATAATAATATGAGAATAAAAATATAACTTCAGTGATATAAGTTGGCAAGAAAGGTGCAACGTCCTAATCTAATGTTACTATTTGCCAGAACAGAACAGAACAGAACACGGTGGTAATTGAATGGAGAGTCGATAATGGAGCGCCATGAATTATTACCGTCACGTAACGGTAAAATACCACCGTCGCCCCAGCGCCGCCGCTGTCGATGGCAGGTGTAATGTATGCACCCCTCCGACATGTGCATTATGTTTTGCGATCACTTCATATTGAGTGTGTGTGTGTGTGTCTCCAGAACACATGTCATGTGTCACAATTACGTGACATTCCTTGTATTGTTAGTCTATAAGAGAAGTGAACGAAATCCATACTTTATCAAGTAGTGAAATTATCTCCGGTCCGAGCCGTCTCGTGCCGAGCGGTCTCCCATTACCATTGGCGGGACAAAGCAGTCGGAAGGCCCTTGTCGGTATTTGAATGCCACTTGCTCCTGAACGTTTTGCAAATTAGTTCGACATCTATTGTCTGCCCGAATTGAAGTTCTGTCAGGGGTTTATAACACTTTTTCACCGTTTTTTGAACAACTTTTTGGAAAGCTTACTGAAGAAGGAATTAATTAAATATTATTAATATAGTTTGCCAGATATTTTTTTCGTTTAGTCAATTTTTTTTGATTGCGTACTACTTTGTGCGGTTGCGGCTCGAATCGTCGATGACCAGGATCTCAACTTGATTTTATAACATTGCGAAGGGTGTGTCATTTTTTAGTATCTTTTATGGCTTTTACTATGGGCCTGCTTCTAGGAATTGTTAGGAAGAATTCCTGCCGCTGAATTCCACTATTGTACAACTCACCGAAAAATCTCGTCTGCACCATCTGGATGAGTGGCGATCTCCAACTGGAAGTTTCCCCTTAACTTCTTTTCACGCACTAATTGCTGTCTTAGGCGGTATTTCCGAACCGGTACGAGATTGGGATTTTCAAAATACAATCCTATTTATGTATATGTGAAAGGCCTATGGACAGCAGTGATTGCTTTCCATCGGGTTACCTGTTCACTCGTTTGCCTCCTTGTCATATAAAAATCTGAGAGCGACAGAAACTGGAAAACTAAGCAATGCCGAGTTACACGTCCTATCTTCAATTTCACCGTAGATTTGTATCCGACACCAAAATCGACATTTCGTCGCCGTGGTCGTTAAAATGTAATTATAGTACTCACGTGTAACGTTTTAATTTCCGAGGAGGTAGGTAGGTAGAGGAGTATTCCGTGCGGCAACATGGCCGACATTCCGCGAGCGAATCGCTGCCTGGAGCCGCCGTGTTTGTGAGTGAATTCCTCTAATGGAGGTTAAATATTTTCTGGGGCCATAGACAGATTGTTATTCGAAATATTTCTATTTGCTGAACTACCACGGGCGTGTAATACAGCAGCAAGCAAGTACGGAGTACAGTCTGATACAATCGCGCCACATTGCTTCGATCAGGACTGGTGGTGTCATGAGTTTTCAATCATATTTATATGTAGATTTACTTATTTCAATATTTACTGGACGACCGATTGGTTCAGCGATGCGGCCCTCTGCCTGCGGAGTTAATGGTCGCGCGTTCGATTCCCGCATCGGAATAAGTATATGTATGGATTTATAAATATTTATTCGGAGTCAGGTGGTCCGGTTCCCAATCCGCATTTCTTTTCCTGCCCTTTCCTTTCTTCTCTATCCTTTCCTCTCCGCCGATCCACGGTCTGCCGTGTCAATAGATGCCTGGCTAGGGGTGAACTTAGTCGCAGGTATGTCGACTGTCCCGGGATCGAGCTCCCCCGGTTACTATGGTGCCTTATCTCAGCGTGCGTGGCTCTGCTGGGGCTGACCTCTATCCTCTCTTGCGGCTCGTGGTATTCACTATGATGAATTTTAATATACCAAATTTGTTGAAAAATGACGGCGCCACCCGTCACGTCGTGATTCCCACGAGGGCGAGAAGAGACTAATGGAGAGCCGTTTCGCTGCGATGAATGTGAGAGGAAGAAAGGATGGATGAGTGTGGAGGAGGCGGGAAGGTGTGACGGGATCGTAGCGGATGGAGCTCTGTGGTCTCTGCCAACCTGAGGGGGATAGGCGTGAATATATATATATATAAAAATATTTACTGGTGAATTTTATCTCTACCGGATACGGAGAAAATTTAAAATTGTATTCAATCAAATAAAAAGTGTATTTGCATTAGATTATTTGGATTTCGTTTGTAAATAATCCGATCAGATTCGATTATTTTTATGTATCTATCAAGCACAATAAATGAATAACATACACACAGTTGTTTACTAAATGAATTTTAGTAGAATTTGTTATTTGCCGTCCGGAGCTGTGTGTGAACGGGTCTATTTAATTTATCACCAACAGGTACTCTAGGAATTCTCATTTATAAAACAAAATGTCGTGTTAGTGTTGGAAGGTAGGTTATCTGGTAACGACAAACCCTCCACGAGATGACTGTAAGAGAAATGGAGCACGTAAGCTGTAAAAACTTTCTCAATTTTCACCGGAGCGCCGGCGCGCATACGGGTCTCGCAATGTTGGTGGGTATCACCAACTATTGGGGACTGAAGACGCGAAGTAATATTTGTAACGTTTGTGTTTTAATACTTTTAAAAGAAGTTATAAAAAATACATAAAATATATAATAATATCTTTACTCACATTCAATTGGATAATTTGTGTTAAGATGTGAACGTTCTTCAATGTAGCCATGATGAGAATGTTTTGCAAAGAAGTTGTTATAATTTAATTACTTATTAAAATCCTGTCAAAATTTTACATAAATAATATAATTATTAAATCAACCATTAGCTCATTGAAAAAAAAATGTATATAAGATGATAAATAGATAGACAAATTTATTTCCTTCTGCAGTATACGTTTTTATCAATTACATATCAATCCACATCAAAAAAAGATGAAATGGGCGATGACTCAGTCAAAAGAATATATCGTAGTCACTCACTACTTGAGCGAGTGGCACGGAATACTGTGGCTAGATTTTAAAAGTGTGCCCGGCATGGCGGCCAACATTTAGACGAAAAACCCGTGATTCTCTTCTTCATGAAAGTGATTGAATTTTATTTATATTCGTTGTAATTATTTTATTGTTTATGTTTAAAATCTTAATTCTGCCAGTGGAGACCCTGTATAAAATATTGGATCTACGAGTGTGGTAGTTGATATGTGATTCATTTATTTGGTTTACTTGCAAGAGAATGTTCCATCTTATTATCATAAAGATAAACTATAGTTAGAATACAAAATCAATAGATTTGCGGCTGAAAACGCTAAGCGATACCTGGCACGAGAGGAAGCGATGTATGTACAGTCCCTGGCCAAATTATCTAGCTCCTAGAAAAGATTATTTATGTGTGCAATCATCATCTTCAAATGCAGGAGACAGTACAGTCTTGCATTGATAGCATGCCGCGCGAAATTAAAGCTTTGATAGCGGCTAAAGGTGGCTCAACTAAATATTGACTTTTACTAACATTATTTTAATTTTCTTTGAAACTTAATGAACTTATGCTTTTTTAAATTAATGTTGTTTTATTTATATCAAATAAATCGGTAATTGATTGGATAATATAAAAATAAAAACCAGATTAATTATTTATTCAAATAATAAACGGTACAATATCAATATAAATAAAAACAATTTTTTTACATGAAATCTTGCAACGTCTAATAATTTGGCCAGGGATTGTATATTTAGCGGTAGCAACAACAAGTCGAACTGTTCACGTTAAGTCGGTGACACAGTGGCGTGACGCGGCGCCGTGACGCGGCCGAGTGCACGCGAGCCGATTCCGCAATCCTTTTAGTGTGACGGCGGGGCTGTGCCTCTCAGCGTGCTAATTTTATATAAAGTAGTTATCAGTATTTTTTAATGACTACTTTATATAAAAACAGGATGAGTGACAATCATGAACATACTTAATATATAAACAACAATTAAGATTGTTTTACTAGTATTTTACTAGAATTAATCATTACAACGAAGTTTCCAACGGAGGATGAGAACTCACGGCGTACAAATCGTAACCCCGAGCCTTATAATTGATTTACTGCTTGTATAGTTCGCACTTTAGAGAGTGTTAGCTCTTATTTGTAATAAAAACTAACTTGCGATCCTTATATCCTCAATTTTAAATGAGGTCAGGTGTAACAGCGGACTTTTACAGATGTGTTCATGGTGATGTTTTAGAAAAATGAAAATGGAATTTTCAAAAAAAAAAAATTTAAAGTTATTTATTTATTTGTTTTATTCTATATGACAGACAGATAGACAGACGTTTGATTCTATATGACAGATAGATGCATTTAATGCTATATGATACACAGGTATGCAGACAAATAGACAGATATCTTTTATTCTATATGACAGATAGATTCTTCCAGGCAACTGTTAGTACGTAATTTACAGTACACGATATGAACACACATTTTTTATTTTTGGTGTACAAAAACAAAAGTATTTATTTATCCCTGTCTATCTAAATACACAGTACATATTAAATTATAATTCGTACACAACATATATCACACTATCTGACCCTAGGGACATGCTGTGTAGCTTGTCCCTAGGGTCAGCACATCTTTTGTCAGCACAACTTGAGAAATTCGACACTTATATAATATATATGAAGTTTAATGAGTTAAGGTTAAGTATCTCTAGGGATACTTAACCTTAACTCATTCAGTTGTTAATAACGTAGAAATAATGGAACGTAGTGACTGACTGACACGTACTCTGTGTATTACGTCAGCTTATAGTTCAGCATAAATTGCACTCAAAGTGCGACAGTGCCAGCCCTGTGCGTCGGTGTGACTGCACGGTAATCCACAGCGGAGGGATGTCGATGTATCACCGGGTGCTGTCTCCCCCCAAACCTCCCCCATAATGCGGGATAGTTGTCACAAACAAAATTGTTAATTAGTCGCTAATTGGAATACAATGTAGTGTCTGTCCGTGTGTGTTACTGCAATTATCTATAGGAGAACTAATATAAGTAAACAAACAGTTGGAAGCACTAACGTAACGTAGTAAATAAAACGATTTATAATCCTAACCACGTATTATGATTATCTTTATAGCGGGCGTCGGACTTAAAATTAATAGTGGTAGAGCCACGCTGCACACGAATACTTTACTTTATCAAGAATGGCCTAATATTTGTCTGTAGCATGAATGAACATTGTTGTTGTCTTTGTTGCAGAGAGGAGCGTTCGGGCGCGGCCGCAACAGCCCGGTGGCGCGCTGCTGGCCAACTTCGACACCAGCGTGCAGCAGGTGAGCAGCCCTGTCCATTGTTATACCAACACGAGCATACTGGATATATATTATATACTATTTATATACCAATATGTGTTGGCATGATGCGTGTACGTAAGCAGCTGTAGCTATACCTTAAGCATTAGCATATTGTTGAAATATTTTCCTTATCCAGAGTCGTGTACCGCGGCTATAAAAATTTCACTTTACGTAGACAATTCACTATTGTAGACAAGACAGCCAGTTAAATTTCTTCCTTCTGCCGGTACACAAATACAGTAAAAGTAAAGAAACAAACTTATTCAAATACTTGAAGCAATGCAGTGTGCGTACTGCAGGGCGGAAATGAGTGATGGCTAAGTCACAGCTGGAAGCTCATCGCGCAAAAAAACTGGTTTTCTGTTATCGCCCGACCGCGTTGCTATACAACACATAAACAAGATAATTAAAATAAAACAACAAAGTCCTTTTGTTTCGACGCAACAAGTTTATACTAGGTTCACGATGGCCGCTACAATTCATTTACGGCGAGGTCACTCAGAATGGAGATTAAACGAGAACAAATACCGCAGGTACCCTCCTCTTTTGCATAATACATCAAAAATATCAAACAGAGATATCATGTCTCGAACTAGGCAGGCGAAGTGTGTTCACAATGCGGGGGCAATAGTGGGCATATTTCTGCCTTATTGTGCGCCAACGGGCGGGACGGCCTTGGCTTCGTTCCCATTTCCTGCGAACACCGCCTCCGACACATTTCTCTGCCTACACCTCAACCAAATTCCGAAGGTAATAAATATAAACAGACCGTTCTTTCCCGCCCGTCGTTCATAAAACAATTAAATAAAAGTCATTCAAAAATCAAATTAAATTCAAAAGTGAAGTTTTTTTTCATTTCTTTGGTGTACATGTGTAATTAAAAATATTAATAAAACCTAATCCACATCGAGCATTTTTTATTGATTACGATTTCTTTTTGTTCCTGTTAAGTTTTGACCAGATTTTCTACTAATGTTGAAACATTCTGCAATTATCTTTCAGCTTTTTTATTTATTGATTACGATTACGACGGTACGAAGTTTGTCGGGTCAGCTAGTATACAATATAGGTCGATTAATGCGTATACGTGAAGTGAAATGAAATAAATACGTTTATCGTGACGCGTGTGTTGATTTCCGAAAATAGATAAAAAAAGAAAACGTATTACAACAGGCGTATATATCGCTACGTCTTTTCTCGTAGGGGCAGGCAGAGACCACAGATCTCCATCTGCTACGATCTCGGCATACTTCCCTTGCTTCATCCACACTCATCATTCACCTATTGTAATTTTATTAAATTAGTGTAATATGTATTCACGCCTCAACTGTTTGGAAAGTACAGGCGGCGGGCGGCGGGTACCGGGGCGAGATAATGCCTTCGGTCGGGGCTTCACTCACCTCACTGGTCGTGCGGCCGATTAAAGCATTGCCATAATTGCAACAGCTATCGTACTACTCGTAATTAAAAAAATCGGAGGTAGTCATAGGGACTGCCGACAGAAGTGAACACTTAACACTGTATTCTGAAATTTCAAACTAATTGTAATATTAATAACACATTTAGTACTCACTGTTGTACTGCACAATTCAACAATTGAAATAATCAAAATCAAAAACACAATACAAAGAACAACGCAAAGTATACACACAGAACTTTCCATGTAAAAACTTAAACTATATCTATATAAATAGATGTACACAACACTAATATTAAATTATGTCTTTAGCTTCACTAATAGCTATAGATAGCATACTCATAGCATTAGCATGTTGCTGATGCGAATTCATAGAATTTTTTTCCCTACCCACAGTTGTGTAACGCAGCTATAAAAGTTTTCGCTTCAAAAATAACAGTACGATTGATAAAAGTAGAAACTGACAAATAACTGTAGCAAAATATGGAAAAATCTATTGTTTGACCTAGAAGCATGTACAAACATATACAAGTACTAATTTAGAATATAATATAATCTTACCGAAAAAAGTCGCTGTTAAAAAATACAACTTCGTCGTTACTGTATTGTAAAAGTAGATGTCCCGGCAAAAATTGACAAGGGGATGCTTAGATGGTTTGGGCACATAGAGAGGATGGATGAAAAACGACTGGCAAAAGAAATTATTGTTACGGATGTGGATGGAAACCTTTACAGTAGGGAAAGACCATGGAGAACATACCTTAACCAAATGCCGAAGTTCTTAAGAAATGCCAGGTCAAAAGTACCCTTAACAGGAGAGCCTGTATTAAGAGAGTGATAAGCGTGGATGAAGCAAAGAAAGTGTGTCGAGATACCCTTACCTTACCTCTGCCTACCCTTACGAGAAACAGGTTTGATGATATGTATGTATGTCCTCACTACTGTCACTAACGCTAAAGGTTAACACATAATACCACTTTTCGAGCTCGTATATGATAGGGTTAACGCGAGGTATCTTCAAGTACCGAAAGTAATCTCTACGGAATTCGGATACGGGACACGGGGAAATACAGATGAAGAGTCTCTACAGAAGGTAATGAATGAAAAATAATTTAAACAATTTCTGATATTCAATGACTCCGTGAATTAGCACACTAAATAGCAATATGTTGGTCACGTTTTTCTGAAAAACTGGAGGTGGAAGGGAGTCTGCGTCTAGGTGGACGTAATGTGGATTACCTCTCGGTTATATGAAGTTATGATCTATGCAGGGCAGTTGGCAGAAACTGATTTCGTGCAAGCAGGATTCGAGCTAAGTGCTCTGCCTTGGGAAGACCTTGTATATCGTGCCATCCTCAGATAGGTGTCGGTACTAAAAGATGTAAAAGAAGTTATAGTAAATTGTATGTACATAAGTACTTACTGTGGAAAAATATTTATTTCAAGAAGCTCTCGGTATCAGGCCCGCGCCGCATGAATTCAATTTTAATCCGGCCACAGCTGAGTCCGTGGCGAATGTCTTTCCCTCGCAAACGACCAGATTCCCTGCAGGCTCTCCGACCACCTCGACACCCACTCGCCATAATTTTGAGCACATTCGCTCGGAATTCGGAAGCGAGACGCTGCGATGATATTAATTTTAAACGTATTCTACAATATTTATTTATATTTTACATATTACACAAATTATACATATATTGCTAATGACTTATGTGTCTGGGAACAAAATGATCACTTGAAGATTTCAAACTAATATGTAACTGTTTGCTAGTTTAATTTCATTTATTTTATATAAAAAGCTGCATTTGTATAAAAGGCATTCAACTGCAAGATATATGCCTCCTTGAAGACACGCCACTGATAGACGCTGACTAATATTCGGCTACACGTATCTAGTCTCTGCGAGCCGCCCTGCGCAGACTGTCGCACTATCTCGCCATTTTAGCACTGGGTTCTCCAGTGAACTACTTCTCACCAACTCGGCAAAGAGTAACAATACAAAAATCATTCGTGTATTACAAATCAAAAAAATAATATTGTGTGTTTGCGAAGAAGTGTTTAGAGTAATTCACAGTTGTTTTTCATAATTTACTTTGACTGTTCATCATTGAATTGAAGATACAAATTTTTGAATAAAACAAAAAAAACATACATTTTGAACTAACGTGGAGAACTTGACGTGCTTCATGGGCGTAAAATATTCATAGTGTACTATGGGGCCTTACGGTGAATAGAATTGATTTGTTTAGAAGGTAAAATACTGCACTGGAACAGGTTTAGCGGTAGTTAAAACACCCCGACCAGAAGTCGACACGGTGAGCGTGCGCGGTCGGAATTTAAGTCCGTGTGTTCTCAGCCGAGTTCATAATGAGCCTGTGTAAATCAGTATTGGCGATGGTGGAGCTATGACCGTGGCGGGATAGGGCCGCAGATGATCAGCCGCGAGTGTGTCCGCCACAGGGACGGACTCGACCAAGAAATGCTTAACAGATAATTAGATTCTCGTTCTTAGAAATATATAATATAGATGGATAGATAGATATATTCTTTATTGTGCACCATAAACAAAGTTATACAATTATTGATTGTAATATTGTTTATATACAAATGGCGGTTTCTTCTAGACAACTGTAGGATGGACACAATGTTGAAAAAATAATTCGATGTAGGTTGGTGATACATTATCGTTATGATGATAGAGAGAACAGAGTTAATAGCAATATATATACACATATACATACATACACACATAAGTACAGGTTAACCGTAAATAACAAACGAACGCAGTACCTACATTTGTAATAAGTTACTGTGCCTTTTTAAGAATGACTATCAATATGAGACAACCTAAGATTTCGTTTAAGTTTCCTGTAAATCCACTTCGTCCAGCAGCAGGAAAACACACATTATTAATTTTTTCTATTGTTGTTTGCTTGTTGCGGATATTAGCTTAGTAAAAGTTTTGACTGTTCACATGCTTTACGGTTGCGAAAAACGCCTGGCGTCGAGTGCGTGCCTGGCGGATAGCCTTTCTTTCAAACAAAGTACTAGCGACCTCGGCGCGCTCTGCAGACCTCCGCGATATTGTTTGAACTCTGCTGACTGTGTATTGAAATCCGATACCGGCCTCCCCGGGGCGCTGCCTGCGGTCTCGGTGCTCGCTCCAATAAATATTTTTAAAGAAGAGTTTCGATTTTGTTTACAATTTAGAACGCTTTGTTGTTTTTCATATTTCAAACTACATTAGATATTTATTTTCCTTATTTATTTATTTATTTACTACAGCGTTCATATTTATTCTCCTTTTGCAACAACAAAGAGAAAACTTCTCTATTTATTTATTTATTCGGCAATTCGTTTTAAACATTAATTTTTTAATGAGAGCCATTGAAGGGAAAAATATAGTCGTGTAAAAGTAATTACTTTAAATGCTTTATTTTTTTCGATATTAGTAATATTTTTCTTTTATATATAGAGCAGCTGGAGGTATCTGGAGAATGGTAGCGTGCATTGGGGGATGTTTGTACCGAAGGGTGGACTGCCTTAGTATTATAATAATGACAGTTCCAGCATTCGGAAGTGGGTTTCATCAAAAGAAAATAACTTACAATATAATAATTATTTTCGAATTCTACAACCGCACAACTCGCCGTAAAGAAAAGTCTCATCTCCTCTATCTGGATGAGTGGCGATCTACTACGGTGCGCTTCTCTCTAAACTTCTTTCCATGCACCACCACTCTGTGGAACCAGCTACCTTCGGCGGTCTTTCCGATTCGACATTGACACTTTCAAAAAACAAGCCTACACACACCTAAAAGGCCGGCAACGCTTCCATGACTCCTGTGGTGTCGCGGTTGTCTATGGGCGGCGTTGGTTGCTTTCGATCAGGCGGCACGCTTGCTCGTTTGCCCTCCTATCCCATAAAAAAGTTTGTTATTCTTGTGTAGCGTGTAACATCTGTCGTTAATGAGTGTTAGAATTTTAAAAATAATTTTTCTCTTAACGGTGTTCGCAATCTTCATTCATAGAAATAAAATGCTATCATAACACATACAGGGTGCAACGTTCCCATGTATACAGCTGACGTGAACCAATACTATATTACCTTCTCTTAAAAATAAGGGGTATTGCCGAAATCTTCACACTTTGCGGGTGATTGGGGATTGCAGATTGCACTAATCAGGTAGGCGTTCTAGATAGGCATATCTACAGATATTATTCCATGATCTTCTTATACAGTATTTGCGAGAAAAATAGCCTTATTATAAGCCTCAGCTTAAAACACACCTATTGTAAATTGTCGAGTTTACAATTAATCATACATACATACATACCGTCACGCCTGTCTCCCGTAGGGTAGGCAGAGACTACAGATCTCCATCTGCTACGATCTCGGCATACTTTCCTTGCTTCCTCCACACTCATTACTCTCCTCATGCAAGCCCGTCGGTTAAGGGTACTCTTGACCTGGCCTTTCTTAAAAAATTCAGCAATTTGGTCAAGGTATGTTTTCCTTGGTCTCCCTCTACCGACCCTTCCATCCACATACGCAACGTAAACTTCTTTTGCCAGTCGTCTTTCATCTTTTTCATCCATCATTATCCTCTCTATATGCCCCAACCATCTAAGCATCCCTTTCTCAACTTTTGTCACAACACCTTTTTTTACTCCACATTGCTCTCTTATATCTTCATTTCTTATTCTATTATTCAAAGTTACACCAGACATACTTACTGTTTAATTATTTATTGTTAGAAGTCTCGTCATTCAAGCCTCGCGTGACTTTCAGTTGTTCCTGTTGAGTTTCCAGCAGGCAGCTCCGGCAGACAATATTCCTGTCTAAGGTTGTTGTGCGTTTCACGCTGTCAGACGTATACTGTATTGTATAAATGAGTAAACGAGCGTTATGTTGTTGTAGATCCGAGACTGGGTGTCGGTGGAGGTGGACATGCTGCGTGCGCAGTCGGTCGCCGTGGGCGATGTGGACGACATCCTGCAGCAGCTGGACAAACAGAAGGTGGGTCACGACTATTTGACAAAAAAATATCTATGAGAAGACTAGCTAAGATATGGTTCAAATAAATTGTAGAATCGAACCTACGAATTTAGATCATAAGCATTATTTTAACCGATTGAGCTATTGTTCCTTAAAATTCTCTTTAAGAATATAAATTGAGTAAGGCGTTACTTTGCGAAAATCCATTACTATGTGGACAGTCAGAGAAAGTGGACAGACAGTTGAGAACTTAGCGGTTGTCTTCCGTAGACTTAACTCTACCTGATGATGCCTCGTGTTGAGGCGAAACACGTGTCGCGTACATTGTGGAGTTGTGTTTGGTGTTGTTGACAGTGGTTGGGAGGTGGAGTGTTGCTGACGGCCGTTTTATCGGTAAGATTTAGTTCAAGTCCCCCGTAAATCCACTTCTTTTAAAAACATTATTATTTTTCTATTTTTGCTTGCTTGTCACAGATCTTAGCTAAGTAACAATTCTGACTGTCCACATAAAATTTCCCTTGTATTATTTGGCTCGTTCACAGGGATATTTTTTTTATGGGATTGGGTGGCAAACGAGCAGGCGTGTCACCTGATGGAAAGCAATCAACGCCGCCCATAGACATCCGCAGCGCTGTAGGCAGTGCGGAAGCGTTGCCGACCTTAAAGGAAAGTGAAATTATGGGAGCGGGAGGGGGAGGGTGTTGGGCCTCCAGAACTTAGACCGCTCACCGTACGAAGCGCGGTAGCTAAGCTACCACTCAGACGCCGGTTTTCTGCGGGAGTGTGGTACTTCCCCGAACGAGCCGGCCCATTCATGCCACAGACAAATGATATGCCATTCTTGACAAAGTATTCGTCTGCAGCGTTGCTCTGCCACTAAGGGAAATCATAGAGTAGAGAGTGTCCGGTGTCCGGTGTGGCAGGATTAGAATTTCAATATTAACAACTATTTTCAAACAAGAAATATTTAAGCACACGAATGTGAGGTTATGGATCGAATATTCTTCTTCTTCTTAATCCGTGTATAAACATAGTATGCAGGTTGAAAAGGTTGTACGACTAGACACCGATTAAAGAAGTAAGTGATAAAAAATATAGAGCAAACATAACCATCGACAGAACTAGCATAACAGGGTATTCCCGGGCGGCATTGTGACATGTTTTTAGAAACATCATTTGTTTATGAGGAGCCTCATGACATGCAGATTGGGTTATGATAAAGGTTTCAGTTATACCGTTACATAAATATAAATATATTGGCAGCGTGTCGCGAGTAACTTTATTATCCACCGACACTATATCAAGGGGGGACGTGCACCAACGGATCGTGAGCCAGCAATCGATCCCCACACGACGCGCTCCTGACGCGAATGTGTAATAAGACGAGTTCGCAAAAGTATTGCTTTTGATGGAACGCTGCGTGAATGCGAATGGGGGGCGCGCCGGGGAAGTTACCCGGGGGGAGACGGGGATGCGATTTGAAAAAGTTCCATCGTTTATTTGTGTTTTCGGTAATTGGTTCTGCCAGTTAGTGGCGCAGGTAGAACTTGCCTGTTTCATCTTTCATTCTTTTTTATTTCGCGGACTCGAGGCTCGGGATCTTGTTTGGGGATTTATTCTCCATAAGTATGAACGGAACTTATACGAACACAATAATAATTTGTCATCGTGTGACAAAGTACACCAAATGTCTGTTCGCGATCCATTAGTTAATGTTTGATTGATATGATATGATATGATTCATTAATTACCTTAAAAAAACCGTTAAGTGTGAAGGTGAGAAGAGTCTTTCATAGAGTCTACTATAGTAGACTCTATGAAAGACAACCGTTTCAGGTATACCTGATGATGAATCGTGTTGAGGCGAAACACGTATCGTTTGCAAAGTGGTGGTAGTGTGTGTTTGATGTTGTGTATAGTGGTTGGTAGGTGTAGAGTTGCTGACGGCCGTTCTTCGGTAAGATTTAGTTTAAGTTCCCTGTAAATCCACTTCATCCAGCAGGAAAACACACATTATTAATTTTCTATTGTTGTTTGCTTTGTCGCGAATCTTAGCCAAGTAAAAGTTTTAACTGTCCACATAGTTTGATTATATATTTATGTTTTGAATTAAAATTCTCATATTTACCACAGTTTACAGCCATTGTAAAATTACTAAACAACTTTCTAATTAGCTCAGTGCATATCCAATATACTTATTTGTATGACGTAAATATATTGTGATGACAAACATAAATAAAAACCATTAGGTCAAACTTAATTGTTCCTCTTTGAGGGATTTTAGATTTCCCTCAGTTTCATTTATGAAATTCTAAAATATTGAAATACAATAAATATCAGATATTGGATCAAATCGTATAATACTGCTCCCCTCATTTATTAAATATAGGTATCGGATCGCGGACTCGATCCCATTACTCGAACTTTCTCTCGGTGGGTTGATTCTCCCTCGGTTCTGTGGCTATGCGACTTTTAAAGATTGCATCAATCAGGTAGACATTGAAAAATAAGGAAAACATTATTAGTGCCATCTAGTGGTAAGTTAAATAAAGGTAACAACTAAAATTCCGAATGCCATGATATTAAAGCGATTTTCATTCGCAAGAAATGACCTTGTAGCAATGCAAAAATGCGTGCACATGCGTACATATTTTTTAATTAAATATTATTACGTCATAGCGCCTCACTTGACAAGCTCATCACACTTCACGTAAGTGCCAGGTGGTTAAGCTTTTGTCAATTTTCCCTAGATGGCGCGCTAACAAATATAAGTAAATATTAAAATTGCAATCAGTAAACACCTTGTATTATTATTTCAAACAAAATATATTATTTTAAACAACCGGTTTAATATATTAATGCGTTATCAGGGCATTTTTTTATTCATTATAAAACGTGTAATTAATTGTCAATTTGTCAAGCAGATATATTAATTAAACAAAAGATAATAAAAATAAAAATTTAGAAGTTCAAATCATTTTATAGTTATTTATCTTCTATTTCTCATATGTTCTATAACTTTTTAATATTATTTATAGTTTTTTTTATATATCTTTTGTGGGTGAATTTTTGAATGAAATGTTTTTTATCGTCATTATAAATTTATTATATTTCAATCCTTGTTTCCGTTTCGTTAATGTAAGTTACTCTTTGTTGTACATATGGGGTACATTATCATGGATATTAGACCGAGGGTTGTGAGAATGAATACACAATAGGCGAAGTACATACTGAATCCAATTGTCATGTAACACAACGTGTCCGGACCATAATATAATATCCTGTTTATCGTTACTACCATAGACCTGAGAAGTAACTAAATTCTATGTCTATGGTTATTGCAGCCAGGTCGTGTCCTATTAAATATTGAAAATAAATAATTGAACGCTAAGAATTCCTGTTTTCTTTCTCTATAATGAAATCTTAAAATATCATTTGTTACCCTTAATTAACTATAATAAATAAATGTATGTTAATATAATAATTCATTAATATATCCTAATGAATTTAATCATTTTTTTTAAACTTATTGTGGTGAAACTTGATGTTACTGAATTTTTTTTCAAATAATCATTTAATTGAATGAAATGAATTAATTTTAGTTTTATATGGAAGTAAAAAGGAATCTTACATTCAGTATTTATTTAGATTTAAATTTTAACAATAAGTTTCTGTAAAAAAGTGTCACAATAACAAATAAAAATTTCTATTTATATCCATGACATTGAGTTGTATTTACTTATATGATATTTGAATCATTTATAAAATAAGATACAGTATACTTTGATCAGATTCGATTTAGATTTCGTCAGTGTACTGTTTAGGAGCTTGGCGCGCTAAACAACTTTTGCCGTCGGAATGATTATAATAAACACAAGACAATACACGTATTATAAATATCCTCCTGGCGGTCGATGAATTATTTTGATTCTTATATTCAAAGTGTTAGAGTTTACTACGCGATGCATATAACTTATTCTTACAATCGGCAGCGCACCGTTAAGCAAGTTATATCCCCCCCCCCTCAACAAAGATATCGGATTAAGCGATGTACGGCGGGCACGACAGGATGTGCACATAATGTTTGCATCTTAACGTTGGTGGGACCGCGAGCTTGTTCGCTTGCAGTACGACGTATTGTTTGCCCCGTTTTAGGCGAATATTGTGTTTTGTAACTTTATCGTTATCAGAATTACGAAGTCAATTTCGCCGAGGATATAAAATAGGTAGATACGTAATACGTCACACTCGAATGCTTTACCATGTCTTGGAATAAAGTGGATGTTAATAACACGTCTTTGGTTGTAATATATGCCTATATTAACGATTGTTGAGTTGTATTAATTTTTAAATTGATACAACTTTCTTACTGTATCAGAGAGAGAAAGAGCGTGAGGGAGAAAGAGAGGGAGAAAATGGAAGTTGGGCCTCCGGAACCCAGTGGCTCACCGTACGAAGCGCGATAGCTAAGCTTCCACTCAGACGTCGGTTTTCTGCGGGACTGTGGTACTTTCCCTAGCGAGACGGTCCATTCATGCTACAGACAAATATTATGCCATTCTTGACTATGTATTCATCTGCAGCGTGGCTTTACCACTAGTATATAGAATACATTAAATCATAATATAGTAATATTTGTAACAGTCCTGGCTGCGGATATTTGATAACAATATAGGTAGGTGTGTTACGGATCGCATTTGTCGTTCAGAGTCACCCGCCCCGATATATCAAATACACTGGTGCATCATTACTCAACATCCGGCAAGACAAAAGTATCGAATGCGAGCAGTAAATCATTCATAGAGCATCTTTAACCTCCGTAACGCAACATACGTTCTGTTATAAGGATTTAGCCGAAGACCTTTTAAAAAAAACGAAATCATAATTAAAAAGGATATTTATTTAACCCATTGGCTGTCAGACATATTTAGAGCGTCTTGCCCTGGGTGTCAAGGTTTTCTTTTGAAGAATACATGAAAGTTTACAAAATATAATTATATTAAGTTACCTATATAATGTAACGTAGCTGGCAGTTTTGATACACACGCTTAATACGAGATATCTCGTAGCTGGCAGTCAATGGGTTAATAAAGGGCTCTAACTAGGAAGACAAGCGTCACGCGCGGATGACGGACTCGAACTGAACTTTTAAATACGATTAAAATATTGAGAGCAGTCAAAAGTGCTGGCTAGGCGATAGGATATTTTTTGCTTTGCCGCATCTCATCATATTTCGTACGGGTATCAGCCGCTTTGTAATCAGTCATATTTATTATTTCCCAATCTTCATCAAAACATCTGAAAACTTAATATTAAAAATGCCTATTTATCACACCAAATTCTTTGACCAATCTTTCACAGTACAGGCTGTTCGGTTATGGAATTTGTTGCCGCTAGAGGTGGGACAAGCGAAGTCTCTCCCGATTTTCAAAAAGCTTGTCAAGAATCACTATCTATATATGTATATATGGGTGTGTGTGTGTGTGTGTATGTATATTTAATTATGGCTGTTATCTTTGGGTATTTTTTTTTTATTTCTTTTCTATCATCATAACGATAATGTATCACCAACCTACATCAAATTATTTATAACATTGTGTCCATCTTACGGTTGTCTGGAAGAAATCGCTATTAGCGATACGACCACCATTTATATATAAATATTACAATCAATAATTGTATAACTTTGTTTTTGGTGTACAATAAAAAATATATTTATATATCTATCAAAACTTGAAAAGAATAATATAATGTACTACTATAGTACAATAGTTTGCATTACTTATTTAAACTTAAATCACCCTTTAAGTATTTCAATTAATTTCAAATTTAAAAATGTACGTATCTTCTCTTATATTTAATATTATCCATTTCATAATCATTTATTACATACTTTGTAAATAGTACACGCCTTTTGTATGAAACTCAATTTCAAACTTAAAAATCCTTTAGTTATCTGATAGAATTTTTTTAACATATGTAGGTTGCTAGGCAACGCTTTATAATCAAACATTATTTTCAGAAGGCAAAACGAACAAGCGTCTCACATGGCGGCGACGTGCTTGTGGAGTAAAACATGCGCGAGTGACTGTCCATATATATACTTTTATATCGGTAACTAACTACGCATGCGTAAAGAATAAGGATGTCCCAGTGTGAAAGATTTTTTATCGTAGTTATTGTACGTTTTATTTATTAATCAGTCACAAAAATAAGTAACAGTATTAAAAAGTAGTCTTAATATATTATATAATATAAACTTAATAACTCCCGGACTAAAGTCTTAAGATTTGCATTAATGTATACTATAATGAAATACAATAATATTAAACAGACACAATAAAAATAAGAGAAGAAAGATAACGATAATCTCGTGCTCAGCTGCTAAAAATATTTCGGAGCGATCGCTTTAATTGGTGTATTTTAAAATCGAAAATATCGAATGTTTTTGTATTGTGGTCAATCAATATATTATTGCATAGGCGACGTTTAAGATTTATGCGTTATAAAGATGAAAAATATGAAAGACTATATGTCATCAAGATATTATTAATGTTTTACTTCCCTCGAAAAAACTTTTTTTAAATTTAAACAAAATTTGCCTGGATCATTTCCTCATTTTCTTAAAAAATTAATCTGCTATACGAACAATTCATCAAGTTTTATTTTTGTTCAATATTTTAAGCTAGTAAACAATTAGCATTATTAAATGATTTAATATTATTAGGTGAATAAGCACTAAGGACATCTGCCGTGCTGTTCATCGTTTAGAAGGAATATGTCATTCTGCAGTTCAGTTAAAGATATACTAGATCATCATCATCATCTACAACCTGTTGTCACCACTACAACCAGTCCACTGCTGGATATAGGCCTCCCCCAAGAAGCGTCACCTAACCCCATCTTCGCCTTATAATAATATAATAGATATATCACATTTTTTTTACTTCGACTTTGTGACAGTTGTACGAAAAAACCTTTAAATAATATTATATATTAATATAAATTATCTAAAGTACTACTGTCTTCGTGTTTTATCACTGGTAAAAAAATAAAAACAATTTATCGATAATGCTTACATCGATGTGCTATATCGATACGAGCACGTCACTGTTTCAACGTCACGCTTACACATGCGCATTGCCCTCGCTTTCAGGCCGGTTGCTAAGCAACAGCCGTAACCATGACGATTCATAGACACGTTCCCAATTGTCAGTCTGGTCACGGCCATGTCTGAATGTGGTAGCATCTTGTGGCGAATGCTGAATATACATTTATTTAGTGCTCTTTTGCACGATTTTTTCGATTAAATATTGGTATGATTGAGACTGTATCTCGATAAACGTAATGTGGAACGCCCTTTGGCCTGATGGGGTGATGATCTGTGAAACTAGATCTTTGTAGCTGAACATGGGGCTAGATGGTGTGTCTTAAGAGGGGTTGTACATCTAGCGGTGGACTTTCGTATGAAATATAAAGATTATTCTAAAATTGTTCTTGGTTAGGTTACGTATTAAATATTACTTTAGGCTGATTTGTTTTAATACGAAAAGAGAAAATCACCTTTAGCTGATAGGATTATCTTATTCCGGTGTGACGTGCCTCGGGAGAAGTTAAGATAAACTTCTCCCGACTATGATGATAATGGTAACAAAGAACTGCCCAATTAAATCGTACAACTGACAAATTTGGATAAAATAGTTTTTGAATAGTTCCTTGCTGGCTAATGCAATTTAGAACTACCTCACGTATTGACCTTAATGACATATACCTTGAATTGTTAAAATTTTTAAGAAAGGCCAGGTCAAAAGTTAATGAATGTGGATGAAGCAAGGGAAATATGTCGAGATCATAGCAGATGGAGATCTGTGGTCTCTGCCTACCCCTACGGGAAACAAGCGTGACGATATGTATTTATCTATGTACGAGTATGTATGTATGTCACTTATTGGAGAGTAGTCTTAAGTAAGTTAGATCTTGTGATATTCGACGAGAACCAGTTAAAGTTATATATATATATATATATATATATAGAGCCATAATGAAAAGTACATACATGGAATAATAAATGAAATATATACAAAAACATACACTAATATCTGTGTATCACTGATTTGAATCTGTCCGGTGTACTAAAATGGATTCATCGCTCATATAACACGAGAGTGGCGCGTGAAAATCTCAAATACATGTATGCTTCTAGAGAATTATTAACAACAAGCCGCTCCCGGCTGTAACAACTCACACCTGGAGGCACAACCAAATTGTCTAGAGCCCCCCTGGTGCCTCTACCTGTGTCAGCTCGCTTACAGGACTGTTCCAGCTGGCTGTGTACTCAGGGATCTTTTTAAATTGTTTCAAATTGCGGAAGGGTGTGGGGATCAATAAGACTACGTAATAAGCCACTTATAGCGTAGGAATGCCGGCCCGACTGGCATTCGTGTGTCAGCCTCGGAGGAAGAAGGATCCGTCATGGCATCTGTTTGTTTCCCATTGTCATCGCTTTCGAAAAAATATATAACATACAAATGATTTTAAAAAGTAACGAATTTAAAATTCGTTTGCGTATCTATTCTACGTGTCAATAGTATATAATGAAATTGTCTTCTATTTGTTATAACGATTGACAAATGGATTAAATTATGATGTGTTGATTTTGTATTTTATTAGTTTCCGTAGTTTGTTGTATGATATACCAATTTTAACCTAAGTATAATATAATTTAATAACCTACACACACCTACAAACAAAGAAACGACATCAAAATTTATTCTTCCAAATTAAACTTGTTGATTTTTTAATAGTTTTTATATAAACAGTAATAATTCTCTTAACTAATCTCCACGATATTTTCTACATGTTGCTTTACTGATAAACTATGACAGAGTGGTAGAGCCACGCTGCAGACGAATACTTTGTCTAGAATAGTATATTATTTGCCTGTAACATTAATGGGTTAGCTCGCTCGGGGAAGTACCACACTCCCGCTGAAAACCGGCGTCTGAGTAGTAGTTTAGCTCCCGCTCTTCGTCCGGTATCCGGATTAACCCCTCCCATAATGACACGTTCCTTAAAGGCCGGCAACGATTCTGCACTGCCTATGGAACTGCGGATGTTTACGGGTGGCGTTGATTGCTTTCCATCAGGTGACACGCCTGCTCGTTTGCCTTTCTATCCCACAAACAAAATTGCAGGCAAAATTTAAATTCAAAATTAAATAAATAATTTTCCTTACAAGTATTATATATTTCGTAGCATTGTGTTTTTGATACTTTAAATTATTTCGCAGGTGAACTATTGTAATAAAGTGGTGGAAAAAAACAATGATTAGAGGTTATGTGTTTTTGTTTGTGTTTGATCCTTGACTCGAAACCGTTGACTTCACCCAGAAGCCTTTATTTCGTTCGTTGTATTTACATGAAAGTACATTAAATATATAACTTAATCTATCCCATTTGTGAAACACCCTTCAGGTGGTGGCTTTTGTCGTTATTGTTGATAGTAAATGTACAAAACGCCATAATATTATACTTTTGGTAGCATTCAGGTACATTTATACGTTTGGCGTAGACAGTTCACATACAGTTTGAAGTACAAAATGTAAGCATCACCAAAAACGCATAAATCATCGTTACTTTTAGTGTATAACCTCATTAAATAGGCACACAGTAATCCCCCCGGCAGCGGCAGGACACTCATTAGCGTAGCTCGCCTCCGCCCGTCTCCGCCCGCCCTCACCAAGAGTAGCCCGTAGCGCGTCACGTTTCATAAACAGTAGTCAATGTACTATAATCCGTTACCACTATTCATGCGAGTGCTACATTAATTATATACGTCTCGTAGCTAGTCGTATAGGAAATGTAGTTATTTAATAAATAAAAAAAAACCCTCGGGTTCGGGCTCCCCCGGGTACTATGGTGCCTTACCTCAGCATGCGGGGCTCTGCTGGGGCTGACCTCCATCGTCCCTTGCGGCTCATGCGAATTATAATATACTTAATTTTTTAAAAATGACGACTACGTGGTTCGCCACTCATCACGCTCTGATTCAACATACGAGGGCGAGAAGCGACTAACGGAGTGCCGTTTCGCTACGATGAATGTGAGAGGAAGGATGGATGAGCGTAGAGAAAGCAAGATGTGCTGGGATCGTAGCGGATGGAGATCTGTGCTCTCTGCCTACCCCTACGGGAAACAGGCGTGACGATATGTATGTATGTAATAAATAAAACATTAAGTTTATCTTCAGACCCTTCATTTTGAGATATTCTATATCAGGGATTCCCAAAGTGGTCGATGTCGAACCCCATGAGGTCGAAACTCATCATCAACCGCAAAGTTTTTAAATTTGTATTTTGTATCAATACGAAAAAACTGGAGATATTTAAACTAATTTGGCTATGGGGGTCTGAGGCATCAGTTGATTTGGGAAAAGGGGTTTCTTGCCCAAAATATTTTGGGAATCTCTGATATAAACTTTCTTCTGATCGGCGAAAGATCCGCAGATGTCAAAGGCATAGCAGAAGCATAGCCGGCGTTTAAGAAACGTGTAGCCGAGTGTTTTGAAGGTTCAAATGTCGTATCGATTACTCTGTAGGTGACCAAGTAAAAAATGTTGGTTAAGTTACTGATCTGAGCGTTCGCGTTTGTCGGCAGGGTGTGCTCCGGGAGTTGGAGCAGAAGAAGCCGCAGCTGGATGAGTTGCTGCATACAGCGGAGAGCCTCAAAGGCACCGAAAACAGACAGCAGCTACACGGCAAAGGTAAGTGATGTGCGACTTTAGACTTTATGTCTATTTTATTTAAACATGTTTCTTAAATACGCGTGACTTGTTTATAATATAGAGTTTATTTGGTAATAGACATACCGCGAAATGTCCAAGGCTCACTAAAAATAAAGATCGGCAAAGAATTCGTAGATTGTAGACAGGGTTTTATATATAGGGACTGTTTGAGTCTATTTCATTTACACGACCTTGTGATTGTTTGTGTCTACGACAAAAGGTTTCACAATAAAAGTGGTTCGTTATATGTGTGTTTTTGTACTTTCTACAATACAATTCTGTTTACGTATTGTCAGTGGAAAATGTTACTAAAACATACAATATATCTTTCATTTTAACATCAAAACCACATTCTTATAACAATTTTCCTGCTAAGAATAATTTCTGGAGACCGTATTTTAGTTTTTCATTATTTCAAACTGATGGAATCAATATCTCATATTACCTAAATGTATTATACTATTTCGTTATTATGACTATAACGTAATAATTGTGGTAACTCTCTGATTATCGTGGAGTTTTTCTTCTATCCTTTTACCCACGTTCACCCACTATACCGGGAAATTAAGCCAAAATTGTTTGTTTACTGTAAAATTTAAAGTACATAATTTTGGCCAAACTACATTAAGATACCAAAGAATTATAAAAATATATACGTATTTTTTCTTGTCTTATTTGTACTTTCGGATTTTAAAAAGTAAACTTCTTGTATGGTATTTTATTACCATAAGGTGACAAGTTGATGGTTTTTTCCTAGCTAATTCTGCTACGGTGATTATATCACATTTCTACAAGTGTCAATTGCAGATGTAATTATTTTAATGTTCTAAGTAATAACAAACGACAACTTGATAGTGGTAGAGCCTCGCTGGAGACGAATACTTTGTCAAGAATGGCATATTATTTGTCTGTGGCATGAATGGGCCGGCTCGCCCGGGGAAGTACCACACTCCCGCAGAGAACCGGCAACCGAGTGGAAGCTTAGCTACCGCGCTTCGTACGGTGAGCGGCTGAGTTGCAGAGACTCAATACGGAGGGTATTGAGTCTCTGCAACTCAGCCGCTCCCCTCATAGAGTGTAAAACAAAATTTTTCGTACAAAATAAATATTATTATTATCCGATATTTGATCTAAAAAATACTGCTGAAAAGTAAGATATTGTAATCAATCAGTAATTAGTCGATAGACAGGTTTTTACTGATGAATATAATTTTTATTGTATTCTTATTTTCCAACTTCCTAAAGCTCTAACTAATGAGATCCTCAGCTTAGGATCAAAAGACTCTTCAGATAGTGAAACTAATTAGGAAGCAGACGATTTCGATTCGACGAATATAAACAAAACGTTCAAAGTAAACGCAAGGTATCGCCTAACAGCTCTGAATGGAGTATCAATTAATTTGTAAAACGATTTGTTAGCGAGATTAATGGCTCCTCGCGTGCTATGCCGCCACTCCGACTAGAGATGGGAACGGCTGGAGCTCTTTAAAAGCTCTAAAGCTTTCGTTAATAGCAAATAATTATTTTTTTAATGGAATAAGTAATTTTTAAACAACACATACTTTTTAATCTGTTCCCAACTGCACTACGCGGCACAAGAATAGATTCTATCTCAATCACCTAGTGGCCTGGCCGTCTACCACCGCGATATAGTCATTATTTTCTGCCATGAACTGTACTCCTACGTGAATAGGATTATTCAAGAGACGGGCGTGTGTGTTCAAAAAAAGCGGGCAACTCATTTAGGATGCGTCCGGCGTTACGGATGTCTTTGGATAGCGGTGATCACTTACCATCAAAATATCCAGTAGCTTGTTTACCTGGTCTGCTATAAAATTTGAGACCCCCTCCCCCCAGCTCGATGACAAGACGTTCTGCGCAGGGTAGCTGGCAGAAACTGGATGCGTCAAAGATCAGGTAACGTGGCGCTTCTTAGGAAAGGTCTATGTTCAGATGGCACTGCAGCGGCTGATGATTGAACTCGAAACTCAACCGCACACCGGACGAAGCGCGGTAGCTAAGCTACCACTTGACGCCGGTTTTCAGATCCTTGTAGGATTGATCTTAAAGGCCGGCATTAGTGATGTCTATGGTTGTTACAGATATCTATTGGCAGCGATGATTGCTTTCTATCGGGTGATATATTTGCTCGTTTGTCTTTCTATCCCATAAAGGAATTGTTAACGCATATATACGGTATCGGCCCGGGATCGGCCTCCCCCGGGTGCTATGGAGCCTTTACTTCAGCATGCGGGACTCTGCTGGGGCTGACCTCCATTCTCCCTTGCGGCTCGTGGGAATCACTATGATGAATCTTAATAAACCTAATTTGTTAAAAAATTTCGGCGGCGTGGTTCGTCACCCATCACCATTCCTGATTTTCACGAAGATAAGAAGCGACTAACAGAGAGCCGTTTCGCTACGATGAATGTGAGAGGAAGGATAGACGAGTGTGGAGGAAGCAAGGAGGGTGTGCCGCGATCGTAGCGGATGGAGATCTGTGGTCTCTGCCTACCCCTACGGGAGACAGATGTGACAATATGTATGTATGTACATACGGTATGTGCTAATGAAAATCCTTTTAACAAAAACATACATTATTTCTGTTTTCATATAAAAAAATTATACCACAACCGCTGGGGATGTAAATGAGCTATGAACGATAAGTAAATTTTAATAACGACAGGACTCACCAACAAACGTCACTCGTGTATGAGAATGTTTTAATTAATATTTGTGAAGAAAACGTCATTAGAGCCGCGCGCCCTCATTCGGCCCTCAGTCGGGGATCCGGGGGATTGTTTAACCTTCGTAATGACACTCCGCTCACGCGAAACGACCCACTCGGGGACTATCCCACTTTTAGCCCGGCACTAATACTTGAGAAGCGAGACACTACAAGAGGCAAGGAAACGAGGTGCCTGATAAATAAAGCTCTTATTAGCTACTGAATTATGAAATTTCGTGTCATAGTTTTATATTAACTACTAGCTGACCCGGCAAACCTCGTACCGCCTCAGAATCAATTAATAAAATAGCTGAACGATAATTGCACAATGTTTCAATATTAGTAAAAAATGTGGTAAAAACTTTTTTTTTTATGTATTCACGCCTATCCCCCGCAGGGGTTGGCAGAGACCACAGAGCTCCATCCGCTGCCATTCATTGCAGCGAAACGACTCGTCATTGGTCGCTTTTCGCCCTCGTGAGAATCAGGACGTGACGGGTGGCGAACCACGTCGCCGTCATTTTCGACAAATTAGGTATATTAAATTCGTCTTTGGTGAATCCTACGAGCCGCAAGGGAGGATGGAGGTCAGCCCTAGCAGAGCCCTGCATGCTGAGGTAAGGCACCATAGTCCCCGGGGGAGCCCGACCCCGGGACGATCGGCACGCTTACGACTAGGTTCGCCCCTAGCCACGCATCCATTGGCACGGCAGACCGTGGATTGGTGGAGAGGAAGGGAAAGGATAGAGAAGAAAGGAAGGGGCAGGAAAGGAAATGGGGATTGGGGGGGTTACCAGACTCGGAATAAACATTTAAAAATCCATATAAATATTTATTCCGATGCGGGAATCGAACCCGCGACCATTGACTCCGTGGGCGGAGGGCCGCGCCACTGAGCCAATCGGTCGTCTATCTCGTCGGTAAAAACTGAACAGGAACAAAAAGAAATCGTAATCAATAAAAAATGCTCGATGTGAATTATGTTTTATTATTATTTTTAATTACACATGTACACCAAAGAAATGAAAAAAAACTTCACTTTTGAATTTAAATGATTTCTGAACGACGGCACGAACATCAAATATTTGACAGGTAGGGATAGTTTCTAGACGGAATTGATGCTTTTACTATATTCCTAATATTTTTATCATATTCACTCACCTTTTAAACCTTCCCTGGACTTTCAAAAATAATTCAAAATCAAATTTAGCCAAATCGGTCCAGCCGTTCTTGAGTTTTAGCGAGACTAACGAACAGCAATTAATTTATATATATATATATATATATATATATATATATATATATATATATATATACATATATATATACCACCACCACGATCGATGGTGAAGTTCTCGAAGTTGTCCAGGAATATGTCTACCTAGGCCAAATAGTGCGATTAGACGGAGACAACTTCGAGAAAGAAGCCGACAGAAGGATACAGCTGGGCTGGGCAGCGTTCAGGAAATTCCGTCAAGTCTTCTCGTCGCCCATACCACAAAGTCTGAAGACAAAAGTTTTCAACCAGTGCGTCCTGCCCGTACTCTCTTACGGTGCCGAGACGTGGACACTGACAGTCCGTCTCCTCGCCAAGCTCAAAGTCGCTCAGAGGGCTATGGAGAGAGCTATGCTCGGGGTTTCTCTGGTGGACAGAATTCGAAATGAAGAAATTCGCCGGAGAACCAGAGTCACCGACATTGCTCTTCAAGTTAGCAGACTGAAGTGGCAATGGGCTGGACACGTTTGTCGGAGAACCGATAATCGTTGGAGTAGATGAGTGCTGGAGTGGAGACCGCGACTCGGCAAACGTAGTGTGGGACGCCCTCCTGCTAGATGGAGCGACGATCTGCGCAAGGCGGCTGGCAGAGACTGGATGCGTGTAGCCGAAGATCGGGCTAGGTGGCGCGCCTTGGGTGAGGCCTATGTCCAGCAGTGGACTGCCGCGGGCTGATATTGATGTATATATATATATATATATATATATATATATATATATATATATATATATATATTATATATATATATATATATATATTATATATATATATATATATATAAAATTGAATTATGTATATATTATGTAATACCAATCAAAGTCGTTTCATTTTTCATCCATTACTTTTTTGTCGTTTTGCCGAGATTAATTACATACTTTTATGGTTGTAGAAATGTCCTTTACTTTCCGAAGAAATAAAATTGAATTGATAATTCAATTTTAATATTTGTTTATTTGTCGACCAATGGACTCAGTGGCGGGACTGTCGCCTATGTAATTAATGGTCGCGGGTTACATCCCCGCATCGGGGTAAATATATGTATACTACCTCTACAGATATTCATTCCGAGTCTGGTTACTCCCTTAATCCGTATTGGATTATATTGGATATTTGGTTAGTGTCCGTTCTTCCGGCAGAAACCGAGGAGACGGATCCCACATGTGGGACATACATGGATTGTAAAAAAAGTATTTAATGATTATGATAATATAATAAAAGTTAACTATTTTTAAAGTTATAATCGTTATGGATTTAAATATCTCCCTTTAAGAAACCTTCAATTTGAAGCTGTCTTTTCGATATGAAGCAATTAAGATTTTTGCGTAAAGTTCAATAAGAAAAAAAGATGTAATTGTATTAATGAAATTAGTTTTTGATTCTTCTAGTATTCCTATTGATTTTTGGGAGGCATTGTGCGACGAAATCGTACTGCTGGAAAAACCCTTACATCGTTCTTTGATTTTATTCTATAAATACGCGCCCCTTTAGGCTTACCGAAACTTGTGAGCGCCAGCTGCGACCTTCTATCGCGGTGAATACACAAATCCGCTTCAGTAAAAAGGTCGCCAAAACTTACAAAGAATTACGGAGGTGTGGAAAGCTCTCGAGTTGGGGCTTTGAGAGGCCCGAGTAACGAGGTGCTCATTTGCACCCCAGCACGCCACACTACTGGAGTACCGGACACGGAATTATCAGTAATTGTATGAGTAGTTTGGGCTAGTTGAGAAGACGTCAAGTACGGTCGACCGAAGAAACTGTTGAATAATACTGTTGAATAATTAATCGATTTTAAATAGGTATTTTTTTATCAGAAGGAAAAAGAGGAAACGTGTCACCTGATGGAAAGCAATAGATGTCACCCATAGACGTCTGCAACACCATAGATATTGCAAATGCTTTGCCTTACAGATAAGAGTAGGCTTATTTCTTGAAGGTTCCAATGTCGTCTCGATTCGGAAATACTGCTGAAGGAAGTTGATTCCATCGTAGGTAGCCAATTGCCTACACGTTTTTTTTATTTATTTTAGAAATATATATATGTATATATATATATATATATATATATATATATATATATATATATATATATATATATATATATATATATATATATATATATATATATATATATATATATATATATATATATATATCATATATATTTGGAAACGATGTTTTGTTTGGCATAAAACTAAAGCCAGCTCACAACAAATTATTTGTTTAACACCGGATCCATAAAACGGTTCTCTGGAAGAAATTACTATTAGCAATAAGACTATTTATTATTATTTTATAATACAGTCAATTACGGTATAACTTTATAACTATAAGAATATATCTGTCTATGTTAAAACTTTGGATATCGTTTCTGGTCCGTTGCATTGAGCTGACTTAATATTTCGAAATTGATTTATCTTGACGATATTTGTAGGTAGTTGAATCCACCTTGGATGGGTACGGTGGAAAACTCACAGTTTGGAATCTATATGAAGAGACTGTACGGGCTAAAAAATTCACTTCGTCCTGTAATATGCTCTCCTCTCTGAGTCCTAAGTCCATCTGTTGGGGCAGACATGACGTTATTATAATATCTTCCTGTATTATAATATCTGAAAATTGCTAACTAATATCCGAAAACAACTTTCTAAGTAATATTGTGAAATATGTACATGCCGTGTTTTTGTTTGAGAGAGGCGTGCTCTGGAAATGTAATTATTCCGCTGTGGATGTTAGCACGGTGTGTTTTTCTATTAATGTTGAGGTTTGTTAAGAGAAAATACAAAATGTTTAAATGTATTTTACTGTTCTCTTTTTCTATTTATGCTTCTAATAAGCACGGGAATCTTTTATTCGCCGCTCTGGGTGGGCTGTTTGATAATGCTATGGCAATCCTTGGCTTTGAAGTTCACGTTCAGAAGTGATCCAAATATCTTATTTCTCTTCGACAATCATCGAGGGTTGCTTTTAGATATAAATAGGATGTTAAGACGATTATAAAGCTATTCTTCTCGACCTCGCTTCCCTCGCACTTACAAGGTGGTCCGCCGCAGACGATTCGGTTCAGCTATCGGCCGTTTATGCCACCATTATTCGGCGATAACAAAAAAATGGAAATAAGAAAAATAATATTCGTCGGGCATTAGAGGGCGCCGCGTTTCGTGAACGTTTTATGAGCGGTTTTACGACGGTCTGCGAGCGGCTACAAATCGTGCTCGACACCTGGCGGCTACTGATGTTCTACGCTTATATCTTTTTGTAATCGTTTGGTTAGAGGTTGATTTATTCAATTGTTTAACATTGATTTGTTTATGTGGTTGAGCTTAATAATTAAATTCTACTTCTAAGAGTGCCTCTCCGACTTGAGAAGGTTGGCAGCCGAATCATTTCACTATATCGAAGATAAACCTCTAAGATTCCGTGTCACCGTTTCAGTACGGCTGAAAAATAGTCCAGACCTCTCTACTTTGTCAAGAGTGGCATATTATTTGTCTGTAGCATGAATGGGCCGGCTCGCCCGGGGAAGTACAACACTCTCACAGAAAACCGGTGTCTGAGTGGTAGCTTAGTTACCGCGCTTCGTCCGGTGAGCGGTTGAGTCCCCCTTCCCACAATGACATTACCTTAAAGGCTGGCAACGCTTCTGCACTTCCTATGGCACTGCGAATATTTATGGGCGGTGTTGATTGCTTTCCACCAGGCGACAGGTGCTCGTTTGCCTTCCTATCCCATAAATAAAAAAAAATATTTTTACATATTTTTATAACACGACAATGTGTGTACATAAAACTTTATAGTCACACATATAGCCAGGAGAACTTTCGGTTATGTTTAATTAGGAAATATACCAGTTAATTAATAATAAATAAAAAAAATAACTATTAAATTAGACATTAGTCTAAATATCATAGTATTAAGTTTATTACTTCTGTACAAGACGATAACTGCGATCCTATTCAAAAGCCAGCCACTATCCTGAGGCGTTAGGGTCCAGTATTCTCTGCAGCCGCCGCGAACGGAACCCAATTGATTTGAGAACCTCCCTCCAGAGACTCGGCTTAAATACCGTTATCATTAAAACATAGCTTATTGTTACATACATTACTTGTTTGTCTTGAAATCTAATTCATTAAATAACTATCGTAACAAACCAGTTCCATGAACGTATATAAAACTTTAATGTTACGTATAAAGGTCGATTATTGAATGGATAAAATACGAACTAAAGCCTCTTCGTAAGTGTATAACGCGATATGCATAGTTGATGAGCGGACCGCACGACCGCTGAATGTACTCGCTGCCAGACGGATGGACCACTTCCACATGCACGCCGGTGAAAGTGATTTGTTGATACCGTAGCTACCGTAGCTACCGTAGCTACTTACCTGCTACATAATTTAAGTTTACCTCGACCGAATAAGTGATACTGAGTGTGTCTTTATTTGTAATATATGACATGTCTACAGCGTTAATGGTTTCTAGCAGGCGACACGCTTGTTCGTTTGGCTTATTGTACCATAAATAAATAACAAATCAATAAAGGCAAGACGATGTACCATTATGAAAACTAATGCAATGTTTTATATACTATTCATGAACAAAACTCAGAAGGGTGCTATAAATCTGATCCTATGGCAAGCGAAACCGAAATAGAAAGACAAAACATGTTACTGATACTACAATGTCGTTAACCAATTTTCCTGCAAAGCCTCCATTACGAAGCCGAAATAATCTTTGAAACGAATTCTGTCCCCCTTTCCGAAGTCGCAGAGAGCTCGTAGCGCGTAGTGGGCGGCGTAACGTTGAGCGCTACGGAGGGTCGTAGAGCTAAGTGCGGGGACTCGTAGACGTCTACACGATGTCTTTTAGAGATGTGGCGTAATTTGATATCGATTTATATTAGATACCATTTATATTATAACGTCGCATAGATACGGAATAAAACTTAAAGTTATTATAATAGAAGCTTATTGTATACACAACCAAACTAAACTACATTCATCGGGTAGCATTTCGTGTTAACAAAGTGGCAATGGGATGGTCACTCTCTAATATTTATCGGGCGAACTGTCTTTCACTCCTGGGTTTGCTGGAAGAAAACTCAATTTTGAGTGAAGCTCCCCATTGTACATCTTCTTTCCTTTTAATTCTTCTATGTCGTGTTTTATGTGTACAATAAAGTATTAAAATAAATAAAAAATAAATGAAAAAATAACATTGCCTGTTCTGCTTTAAAAAAATATTTTACGTTTTATTTCTAAATACGAACACATCGATAGTCGACTCCAAACGTATATTCGATTCATCACTAGCAGTAGAGAAACGCGGCCCTTGTCTACATGAACAGCGGTTGGCGACGGCTACGTTAACCATTAACCAATGTTTGCTTAGCTTCCTCGACTGCGCCAGTGTCTGTGTGTCCGTTTGTCTGTGTGTCGCGGCACGCTGTGTGTTTGTACAATCGGATGCGCTTTATATTCACGGCTGTGTCCGTCTGTTGGTGTTCCAACGCCACGTTAGGCTTCAGTAGTTACACGTGACTACTGCGCGATACACTCAGACGTATTTATATGCCAATTTTATAGATTTGTATTTTGCATTGACGAAATAATATGTGAATTTTGATTTTGAAAAGTGTGTTAATATATGTTTAATAGGAGAAATAAAAAAAAACGAGTAAAGGCTTTAGTGGGGAAGGTAATCGACATGTAAAGACAGGCGTAAGGTAGCTAAACAAATTTAAAGAGATATTAAAATTTTTCATTATAAAAATAGGACTTAACTTTGTCTTATGATATATGAAGAGACAAAGATAAACGTTTGCAGAGTGTTTCAAACAATAAGAAAACTTACAGTTGTTTCGAGTAAAACAAAAGTTTCAATCATTTTTTGCATCCAAAAGTTTTCGTTGAGAGTTACGACCGCTCATCCATGAGTGATTGTGACCCAAATGTTTGAAAGACCGCCCACCGCATGACTTAATCTTCTGCCAGATCCGCTGAACAACACGAGGGACTCTGACGCACGACTGATTATGACATAATTGTTCTAAAACAGGGGTGTATCAATCGAAAACGTCAACTAGGAAACTTATAGGCGCCCATTTGTAATCTATTTTAATATGAAAAAATAGACAAACTAAAATCTTCTATCAAATATTAATGTTTAACGTATGTACACATAGTTATAATTGAATTCCATGTGCAATGCGATGCGGAAACTTAGAATTTTTACTTAGATAAAATCCGCAACAAGCAAACGAAAATAATAATGTGTGTTTTCCACTGGAAGAAGTGAATTTACGGGGAACTCAAAAAAAAATCTTACCGAAACAACGGCCGTCAGCAACTCTCCACCTCCCAACCGCTATCAAAAACACCAAACACACACCAGCACGAGGCATCATCAGGTATAGTGATTCTATGAAAGATAACCGTTAAGCTAACGCTTGTCTTCCGTAATTAAATAAAAATTCTAATCGTCCACATTGATAGTAATGGATTTCCACAAGGAAAGCCTCGCGTCATAAGTCTTTAATTATTAATATAAGTTTTAGCAATAAAGTGTGCTGTAGATCTTTATTCATCTCATTTAAATGAATAATTAAATGAAACACACGTTGTTTGTGATGTGTCCGCTTCCGTCCGTGATACCCGGCTCAAAGGAAACACTCAAATATAATAATACTTATATGAAAGTGGGTTGGATGTGTACCTATTCATCTCTCAGCGGTATTGCTGGTGACTCATTCACTTGTTCTAATTATCTAGTCCGGGCGTGCGGATGGGTCGTGCCTTGTACACGAGCGACTCTTACACAAACTGAAATAATTTGACTATCAATATTCCTCGTTGTACTCTGCGCTTAACATTTCTTTCAAATACCATTAATATTCTATTATATATTTTGCAATACATTTTGTTTTAATATTTTTTTATATACTCACGCCTATCCCCCGCAGGGGTTGGCAGAGACCACAGAGCTTCATCCGCTACCATTCATCGCAGCGAAACGGCTCTCCATTGGTCGCTTCTCGCCCTCGTGAGAATCAGGACGTGACGGGTGGCGAACCACGTCGCCGTCATTTTTCAACAAATTAGGTATATTAAATTCGTATTAGTGAATCTCACGAGCGGCAAGGGAGGGTGGAGGTCAGCCCGACCCCGGGACGGTCGGCACGCTTGCTAAGCTCGCCCTTAGCCACGCATCCTCTGGCACGGCAGACTATGGAATGGTGGAGAGGAAGGGAAAGGATAGAGAAGAAAGGAAAGGGCAGGAACGGAAATGCGGACTGGGGGGGTTACCAGACTCGGAATAAACATTTATAAATCCATATAAATACTTATTCCGTTGCGGTAATCGAAACCGCGACCATTGACTCCGTGAGCGGAGGGCTCCGCCACTGAGCCAATCGGTCGTCTAAATAAATAAATGTTTTATTGATTACTATACTGCAAAATATATAAATAGACAGTGTGTATTTGAGACAGGTAGATACATACGTTTATTTTCTTCTGCAGTAACATACTCACACACACACACACACACACATTGGATTCAAAAATTGACACTCCCGCAGAAAACCGGCGTCTGAGTTGTAGCTTAGCTACCGCGCTTCGTCCGGTGAGCGGTTGAGTTCCGGAGGCCCAACCCCTCTCCCCCCTCCTATTATGACACTTTCCTTAAAAGCCGGCAACGCTTTTGTACTGTCTATGGCGCTGCGGATGTCTATGGGCGGCGTTGATTGCTTTCCATCAGGTGACACGCTTGCTCGTTTGCCTTCCTATCCCATAAAAGAAGACAATGAATCTGAAGAACTTTTACGGGTTTCGATATAAGATTTATAGTTATGCACACAAGAATATTCATACATACACATTCACACACAATATGCGCGCAAAAACACACTAGCTTAAGGTCCAAGTTATTAATGATAGATCGATCATTGTTTTAATTAATAATTTAAATGTATCATTACTTAATAATAAACAATATAGTAATTTATAATCTAGTTAAGTTACATTTCATTTGTTTGCTCATCAAAACTTGTATATTCTATGGTACACAATTAATATATAGGGAACAGTAATATTTTGCTGTAATACACGCTAAGGTGTAGAACAGCGACAGCCGATAAAATAAGTATCAAATTAAAAAAAAACGAGTAATTTTATTAAAGAAATCTCATACATACATATCATCATGCCTATATTCTGTCGATTATCTGTTACGATCATAATATTAAATATTTCTATACTAATAATTTTTATTGTACAAGATAATGCACAAGAAATTTATTGTGCGTCTCTGCGAAAGACAGGCGTGTGTGTAAGAGTTGTCTGTATGAGTGCGTCAATGAATGTGTGTTGGTTTGTAGGGAGGAGTGTACACAATATCGTGAACTAGTAGACCCATCAACAGCCTGCGGCAGTCCACTGCTGGACATAGGCCTCCCCCATGGAGCGCCACCTAGCCCGACTTCGGCTACATGCATCCAGGTTCTGCCAGCCGCCCTGCTCAGATCGTCGCACCATATAGCCGGGGGGCGTCCCACACTACGTTTACCGAGACGCGGTCTCCACTCCAGCACTCGTTTGCTCCAACGATTGTCGGATCTCCGACAAACGTGACCAGCCCATTGCCACTTTAGTTTGCTAATTCGAAAGGCTATGTCGGTGACTTAGTAGTAAAAAAAAATTATTCCCCTCAGTGGCGAAGCGTTGTAGATTGCTGGAAAAAAGTAGGAATTGATTTTAATTTTCTTTTTATAGTTTTAAGTTGTTTTCCATATATTTTTGGTACAATTAAAAAATGTCGAAGCGGGGCATTGGACCAATTTCTAGATTTATTATAAGGTCAAAAAATATAAAACTTAACATTGTGAATATAGTTATGTTCCTAGTAATATAATCCAGCATCAACTTGGTAATGACCGTCAGAAGGAGTGGCGGTTGTAGTGCAAATTCCAAATCCCTGGTACCCAGCGCGGCACGCGGCGTTATCGCGGCGGACGGCGTGATCGTTACCGTTTGGGCGGGCGGGAGGCGTCAGTCGCCGCCCGCCCGCGCGTCACCTCGCACGCGCCCGCCCGCCCACGGCGTGCGTGCCAATTGTGGCCTCTAATCGCACATATCACTGTTTACCCTCGTGTTGTTTAAGGTGTTATACAAGGTTCGCCATTGCGTGGAAGCGCTTCATTTTGCTTCTGTTTGGGCCCTCCAGCCCGCTTTTACAACATCCGGCTCAAATTGAAGCAACTATTTCTTATTCGCCGGCTCGATGTTTGATTTCTGTGAACCGCGTACATAGTCTGAAATGTTGCGACGTGATTAATGAATACCTCTCTATTCATATTTTGATTTTTTGATTGAGATTAAATTTAAAATACATATCAGTGTATGTGATTTTTACGTTCACGACTTGGTTCGTGTGAGATTTTTACGTTCGAAACGAAGTTAGGTATGTGTAAATTTGTTATGGAAAAAAATTAACTTCAATCAAATGAAACGATACTACTGTAAACGGTAATCGCGTGAGTTGGTGTAATAAACGAAAATAGAATTCCAAATTTAAATTAAAGATAAGGTACGTCAAATACACGTGAACAGATTGTTAACATAGTTTTAGTTTTGATCGCGGAAATTACGGTGTAGATCTCGTGTTTGTGATTTATTTCACAACACTACAATGCTGTTGCTACACTACACACCAAAAATAACGACAGTTTACCGGATGTTCGGTCCAATGTAACGCAAGTGTATTAGCGGCGTATTATACACAATGTGGAAGTAAACGCGATCCCTGTGACGCGGTGTGTGAATGAGCCGGCGTACGGTGTCTGGTGCAAGCACGTCGCGACCCGGGACACAGCTCGCTTTGCCGTGTTCCGCCAACACGGTAACACTAACAAACGGCATATCTAATCTTGTTGTATGTATTCACAAAGCCCGTATATAAATCTCGTTGCATGAACCTATAAATTACATATATTTTTCGTACAAAACCGAAGTCAGATGTGTATTATTGTGTTTCTATTGAGGTTATTCAGTCTTATGCTCTATAAAATCCTAATCTTACAAAGTTTTATCGACGACCAATCGGTTTAGTGGCGGGGCCCCTCGCCCACGGAGTCAATGGTCGCGAGTTCGATTCCCGCATCGAAATAAATATATATGTATATAGATATGTCTTCCGAGTCTGGTAACCCTGTCAATTCGCACTGGGAAAGTGTGGTGGGCGTGGTTACAAATTGTCCGTTTCTCCAGAAATGGAGAGGCTCAGAAATGGTCAGCAGTTGGACATATTATAACTAGAAACTTTCCTCTTAAAAAAATTACCTGCTTCGCTGTCTTAATGACACAAAATGTGTCTTAGCTTCACATACGAAAGTCGCCTTTGCCACGATCTCTACGAATACGCGATCTCCGTATAGATCATATGTTTATCGAATTATCCCATGTATGTATATGTATGTCTTTTTGGTAGCGCAATCTTCTTTCATCCTCTCTAGGTTCGCTAGCCAATAGAGTCTGTGGACATTTATCTCGGCTTACATTAAAAATTTATTTTCTTAAACGTGATCCTCGTTTGCATGACCTTTACAATTTTCAAAAAAAATTGCGATGATTGGAAATATCGCGAAAAATATGTGTACCTGGGATATTTTCAAAAACAAGCAGCGATTGTTTAATTGGGCTCGGCCTTACGATCTGTATGTCGTGAGTTCGTATCCTTCACTGGACTATTGATGTGAACCATATACACAAGCATTTTAAGTATATTTCGATGGTTAACAGGAATTCTAGCAATATTAAAAAAAAAGTAAACTTGTTTAAAAAAAAACATACATCGATAGAACGCAAATGGTTTAAGAAACAATCGGAGGCAGTCATGAGGACTGCCGAAGTAAAAACTTAAAACTGTATTTTGAAATTTCAAACTAATTGTAATATTATATAAATTACATAGGTTAATAAAAATTGAAGTCCTAATAATATATAAATAAATAAATAAATTAATAATTATAATAAATGAATAATATGTAAATAATTTTAATAATACATACTAAGTATTAGCATGTTGCCGACGCAAACCCATAGGCTTTTTCCCTGCCCTAGTCGTATAATGCGGCTATGGAAAGTTTCACTTCAATTATCACATTTTCCATCCCCATACATTTAAGATTTCAATTACTTATCAATTGCCTATATCATTCCATTGCTTGAAATAGATCTCTTCCAAGTCTGGTAGAATTTTCTATAGCCATCACAATTCAATTATTACATTGAAGATAATTTAGTGCTAATGCAATTTATTTTTGCTTTGCAAATTTGAGATTTTAAGAACATAATTATTCCTGAAACCATTTATTAAACACAAATCCATTTGTAACCCATCAAAATGTGATAGCTGGAATTTATGCAAATGTTTCTAGCATTCCCCGTTCATTCCTACATACATAAAACTGGAGAGCTATTTTGTTAGTCTTGCTAAAACTCAAATACGCCTCGACCGATTTGAATGATTTTTTTATATTTTGTTCGCTATATTACAGGGAACGTTAACGAATACAAAATATAAGAAACACATAAAAAAACTTGAAAAATTAAATTTTTTTTTCCTTTTACTTCGAATTATTTTCAAAAGATGGCTTTCGTGACGGAATAATCGTCTAACGGACGTGTTTTTATACAAAACTGTCGTTTCTTTTGTGCGATTTTGAAAAGTATTGCATACGTAAGTACCAGGAGAAGATAAGTCTACTAGAAGATATCATTTTCGTTAATTTGAATTAAATAGATTGTAGAAGTGTAGAATGTGAAACAAAGTTCACTGCTGGGTCACCCAGTAAATTATAAAAATACGGAAGCACAAGCAATTTCCCAAGCGCTATCACATTTCTATTCAAACGCAGCCAGTACCTTGTTGTAGAAAGAAATTTAATTTAACGTGAGCTTGAAGCAGAAACCATAACTAGCCGTGCGCGAAAGAGTATTCATTATAATTTGTGATAACGTACATACATATTGTCAGTACATACAACCTATAGATATATTCTTTATTGTACACCAAAAAGTTATACAACTATTGATTGTAATATTTATATATAATACAAATGGCGGTCTTATCGCTATTAGAATTTTCATCCAGACTACCATAAGATGGACACAATGTTAATAAGATAATTTTAAAAATGTAGGTTGGTGATACATTATCGTTATGATGATAGAAAAGAAAAAAAATATTAATAAACAAAGATAATATATAAGTATATACATACATGCATACACACACACACACATCGTCGGAGCAAACGTGTGCTGAAGTGAAGACCGCGTCTCGGTAAACGTAGTGAGGGACGCCCCCCGGCTAGATGGTGCGACGATCTGCGCAGGGCGGCTGGCAGAAACTGGATGCGTGTAGCCGACGATCGGGCTAGGTGGCGCTCCATGGGGGAGGTCTTTCAAGAAAAGACCGTATGTGTTCGTTAAAAGCCGACAACGTATCTGTGACGCCTTTGCGAAAAAATTGTTACTTTTAAGAAGTCGCAATAATACTCTCTTTGAAGAATAACAAAAAAAGTTAAAGCTACCGAAACGTACCTTTGTCAATTATAATAAAGGCGAATATGAAAGCGAATCAAATATTCATCCGGCTCGAAGGACCATCGATACAAGTCCTGTTCCCTTAAATGTTATTTTCCTTGACTTATCGAGAACAATGAATTGTTTCCAACTTTATTTGTTTCAAGTACCCACTTCACAAGCAATAAATCTGAAAGGGAAAGTTCTTTAGATAATATTTTATTTGATTTAGGAGCCTTTTTCTTGACAGTCAGTAATATCATTTTCTAAGTGACGTCTTTCAGACAACCTTTGCGAGACGTAATGTAAAAGTCGGAAATGGTGGTGGTGTATTGAAATTATTTTATACGGTGAAAAACATACAATCAATACTGATAGCGAACCAGAGACAGAAGGAAAGAAAACTTCATTCGGAGAAACATGAGTTTAAGCTTTCGAAGATTTGTAACAAGGCAAAAGTATACAAGTGCGTGTTTCATAATGCCTGTACATCGACGAAGTTACTCTGTAACTTGCTACAGCTTCTTGTTGAGTGAGTGGTACCTTTTGTGTTCTATGCTGTAGTGTGTACAGACAACATAAATGACAGTATATACAGGTAGGAAACAAATTTATATTTAAAATTAATATTTAAAAGGAACAAAATTAATATTTAAAAAAATACTATAAATTTATTATTATTTTTAGAGTTTTTAATCTTTCGTGGAAAAACCAAGCCTACGAAAGATTAAGGTAATTAGGCGATATCATTTATCCCTTTTCTATGGGTAAGGGAGGCAAACGAGCAAGTTTGTCTTCTGATGAAAAGCAATCAACGCCATCTGCAATATTGTATGTCTGTGCCACTAAGTATCACAAATGCGTTGCTGGTCTTTAAGATATGAGTAGGCGTGTTAAAGTTTCCCGTGTTGTATGGGTATGGAAATACTTAATAATTTATCACTTTTCGCTAAATTGGAATTCTCGGTATTTGTATTGGAAACGGCTGAACCGTATTTGATAAGACTTTTACGAAAGGATAGATAAATTAGTAAAGTTTACATTGCTTTTAAATTAGGTTTCCCACACGTGAATATTGGAAAACAATAAAAAATAGCGTAAGCACGGTCGAAAGGCTTGTAAAAATAAAGATGGCCGCACCCGCGCCCGCGCCCGCACCGCAGTTGGTTCACAGTCGGTCAATAAATCGTTGTTTCAACACTTTTACGATGGAAGCGAGCGTTCTGTTTATTGTTTTATTGGCACACCAGATTGCTTCGACATTTATACAAACAACTTAAATGTAAGACGCCTCTTCGATCTCTTATACAGGTGTCCCAGAACTCAATGTCAAGCCGAAACGGGGTGACAGGATTGATTGTAACTATCACGAGAAAAATCAGATAAAAAATCTATCCCATGCAGTTTGAAAATTATAGGCATTTAAGAAAAACCTAGAAATTTGGTCAAATTGTAACCATTTTTCGGTTATTGTGGTTAATTTTTGTTATTTTTGTTCATTTAAACTTTGGAATCGTAACCCTAAATAACATTTCTAGAATCATCACTAAAAAATAATGACACAATTGCCCCAAGTTTCCTGGAATTAAGACTATTTGTTAAACTATGAATTTAAAATTTTCAAAATTTGTCGACTTTGAAAGGCCCCCCTTAAAAAAAATAGTACTAGCACTCTAGTACTTTTGTACTACTCTAGTACTTTACTTGGCAAGTGCCATTAAAAGTTAGCGCATTTAATCAGAATTTTAAAATGGTACAATACTTGTTAGTTTCATACTACAAAAAAAAACGAGTAAAAAATAGAAAACCTCAAGTAACCCGATTTTCGCTAACCCATTTTACTCAGTTAAAATGTTTTTTATTCGCACAAGCTCTGGCTTGACGTTGAGTTCTGGGACACCTGTATACAATGTACGTAATCAGCGAGTACATACGAGTTGCATTAGTTACGGCAACGTGTGTTTATTCCGTATGTAAACAGAAATTAATTCACCACGTTTATCAAATGCGGAATGGCGTTGAACCAGTGCCTCAGACACAACATCGCTTCAAATTCCAAGTGCTCGCGGACCTTTTCTCCGGCGAAATAAAGGGATTATGGGATGCGCGGGGATAAGGTTCGGATGCTGTCCCAACTAAACACATGTTTTTCTTACCCAAGAATGTAAAATGACAACATATATATACATACATTTGTATATTTCATACAATATTTAGGATACTTTACACGTCGATGAAACAATATGTTTTTAAAAAAGCTATCTTCTATCCTAATGTGGAATATACACATTACGGTTTTTTTAAAAATTATGTCGTTAGAAATTAATGTAGAAGTTCAGGCACTAATGTATCACACAAAAGTCGTCACTGAAAAGTAACTCCAGGGAAGATTAATGGAGTCAGGCGTTGTTTTGCGGAAATCCATTACTATTTGGACAGCCAGAACTTTTACTTAGCTTAGGTCCGTGACAAGCAAACAAAAACACAAAAATACCGAAAAAAACGGCCATCAGCAACTCTCCACTTCCCATCCACCATCAACAACACGAAACACACACCACCACTTTTCCATATTGCACACGACACGTGTTTCGCCTCAACACGAGGTATCATCGGGGTACTATACCCGATGATGCCTCGATGAAGACTCTACGGAAGACAAATGTTAAGTACATACACGTGCTTGGATTCCGATTTCATTTATTAGAACGGGACTATTAAATAATTAAAAATGATCTTTCTATTATTATTTCATTTATAGCCCATACATGTCCCAATGTTAGCAAAATCCGCAGGCTCCTTGGCCTGCCGATTCGTGGTGGAACATTAGTTTATCTTCTTCTTCTTCTAAGAGTGCCTCTCTGTCTAGCGAAGGTTGGCAGCCAATTCAGCACAACTTTCCTCCTCCTTCGCGAGGTGCAACAGTTCTGTAGCACTCGCTATCCCGGTCCACTCCCTGATATTAGGTAGCCAAGACTTCCTTTTGCAAGCAACTTGTCTTTGGCCCGCGATTTTTCCCATCATGATCGGTTGCAGAAACTTGTACCTGTCATGTCTCATGATATGACCCAGGTAAGCAACTTTTCTAATTTTGACGGTCTGCAAAAGTTCACGATTTTGCTTGAAATGTCGGAGAACCTCGTCATTGGCCACCGTTTGAGCCCAGCTGATAGCGAGCATCCGTCTATATGCCCACATTTCGAACGCTTCTATACGTTTTCTGAAGTATTCTTTAAGCGTTTAAGCCTCACATCTGTATAGAAGAACGGGCCAGATGTAACAGGAGAGCATTCTAATGCGCAAGGAAAGGAAAAATTAATCTATCACCAAAGTAAATGATTTAGAAATATATGCAATTGTATTATGTGGCTTTGTAACCAATTGGCTCAGTGGCGAGAACCCTCGCCCACGGAATCAATGGTCGCGAATCCGCATCGCGATAAATATATGTATGGCATACAGATATTCATTCCGAGTCTGGTAATCCTGTTAATCTGCATTAGACGAGTGTGGTGGGCTAATAATAATAAATTTGGACGCCCATCAGTCCAAGTTAGGTTTAGGTAAGTGGATTAAATTCAAAATTCAAAAAGCAGCCATATTATGCACGGCTAGGATAGTGAGAAGGTTCCTTTCCTTGGATGCATGATCCTTCATGTGCTTGGTTTATCCCGCTACGAAGAATTAATAACCCTAGTAATAATATTATTTTTATAGATATTTTTTTATATTAATAATATTGTTATTAAGAGAGAAATATGTAAATAAAGGTTAATAATAATCTTTATTTCAGACAATTTTTTTTTGGTCCACACATTTTACATTTTAACATTTTTACATTTGTGTTAGTAATTATGTACACCTTAAAAATTATGTTAGTAAATCATTTACATTGAAGCCGATTTAGTTGTTTCATAAGGTGCGAGTTGAATCTAGCAACAACGGTTCTCATTATAGAGTTGGAGCTATCCCGCACTCAGCAACGAGCCTGTTCGTTTTCGCAAAATACTTGATGCACTGCAGAAATGGGGCAGCCCCAACAATATTCTTCTTAACGTACTTATAACAATATTAGTCTGTTCTTCCAGAAATGAGTTATGAAAAAAAATTATGTGGTAGAGGAAAGTTCGTGTGTCCTGTCCTTAATAAATCTGCTTAACGCGGGGTTTAGTAGACAATCGCACCCACGCACAACATTACCCACGGCCGTCTATCAAGTCTGTTCATCACAATAATGTATTTATAGTTTGTAGAGTTGGGGCCGAGGAAGTGTTGTATCGCGTTGAAAATGGTCATAAAAACGGTTTATCACTCGGGGAGGCCGCGGGGAGTGGGGTGGGCTAGCTAAATATCGGCAACTGGTCTCTCTGTTGACTTCACTTGTGACGTTTGCGTCCCGCCGGGCTTTTGTGGTTGGCCCATCTGGTGTTACTTTATTTTGAACCATTTTGGATTTCGCGGCCATTAGAAAAATTTAGAGCGCATTGAGTAAAAAGGCGCCGCGGTGTGCAGCGCTGTTATCGGCAATTTATTCATTTATTTTTAATTAACAGCGGTCGTCTTATTGTATCACAGCTACGTAATTTCGTAAATACACCAAATGCGAAGAAGAAGAAGAAGCATGTGGGAAAACAGGAATTCCCTTTTCTTGGCTTCCGTACCTCCACGTACGTGTCGTTTTGTTTGTCGATCGTGACTTGTTTTGGATTTATCTACATGACACGAATGTGTCAAAACCTAACAAGTCATTTAATATTGTTTTTTTTTGGTACCCGCGACGCCACGATTGACATGTGTTTGTAGTCCTTACGAAAAAAAGTTTAAGTATCACTGATGTAGACCATGTTTTGTTGTTGACCAATAAACTTTGTTCTACTGCTGAGTTCAGTGATGAGCCACAAAACATATATTCGGGTCCCAAGTCAAAGGTGCAAATAATTTTTTCAATATAGGAATCAAAAAATATATAGGAATCTCCTTATTTGAGAAAATCTATAATACAATAGAGACAAAAATATTAAATAAGAATAAGAAAGACTACATATTATAGTTAAAAAACAACGAAACAAAAATGAACGAACATTAAAAAAATAAGCTAAGCTTGGTTCAACCCACCACGACGGATTAACATACATATTGTCACGCCTGTTTCCCGTAGGGGTAGGCAGAGACCACAGATCTCCATCCGCTACGATCCCGGCACACTTTCTTTGCTTCATTCACACTCATCGCTCTCTTCATACAAGCATCGCAGCATTTCTGCTGCCCATCGCAATCATAACGTTTGTTAGGTGGAACGGTAACTTTAAAGCTATGGGGGTTTTTACCGGATAAGGCTTTTAGTGTGACTTTATTTCATGATAATTACAGAAAAGGTCTCATCTTAATCCACTTAATCAGATGTAAGTTGATTTTGCATCTCTCTAAGAGTGGTCTACACTGTAACTCAAGGTTGTAGGATTATTTTGATGAACGCAAATCATTACATGACTGTAGTGTCGTACGCGAGACGTGGGGATACGCGACGGGATGGCACCGAGCGTAGCATACAAACGATCTGTTACACTATTCGGTAGCATCGGCAAAACAAACACAACAACAATATTTTATTTAACATAAATATTAAAGTGATTTTGCATTATTCACAAAATTTTAAGGGATACTATATACTTGTCAAACGACATTTGTTAAAAAAATAAAATTATTATTCTCCTTTATTTACATAATTCTCAAATAAATAATATTATTATTATGGCTAATAATCCTACACGGCGGGATAAACCAATCCTATGAAGGATTTAGGCATCCAAAGAAAGCCTAAATCGTTGGCTTCTTATTATTTTCATAAAGCGTGACTGAATTATAACTTGTCAATGTCACAAACTTATATTACAGATAATAGAATATGTACCATCAATATCAAACCCCGGCAGTCCAATGCTGGACATAAGCCTTCATGGGTCTTCGGCTACAGGCTTCGGCTACAGTCTTTGCCAGCTGCCTTGCGCAGATCGTCTCTCCATCTAGCGGGGAGCGTCCTACACTACGTTTATCGAGTTTAATATATACCATATTATTTTATAACTCATTACTGCAACTCGGCCTGATTCATAGTCATAAAACTATGGATACGCATTCTTGGAGATAATTGACTAATACCATTGGTTATACATAGGGTAGAAGTGGAAGCCCTTTCGAGATCCATTATACATACTTCTGCTGTCGCTAATTGTTAATAAGGTTTACACGACTGAGGATTTATAACACCGAATTTTAAGACATTTTATAATACCATTTTTTCTGTTTAAAGTGTGACATTAAGACAATGAAAAATAGAAAAATATTGTTTTATATATATATATATATATATATATATATATATATATATATATATATATATATATATATATATATATATATATATATATATATATATATATATATATATATATATATATATATATATATATATATATATATATATATATATATATACCTGGTTAAAATAGAACAATACCAACCAACTTTATCTTTTAACACTGCTTGCAATTGCTAAATATTTAAAAATTATAATTTATTCCAGTTTAACTTTGCAATAAGTAAATAATTGATATTAAAAATTAAAATAAATAAACTTTGCATTTATTTTTCTGACGGTACGCGTGGATTGCATCCATCTACGTCGTGATCTCCTCAGTAATGTGCATTTTGTTACTTCAAAGGCTCTATATTTTTACAAAACGTTCGCAGTGGATAGCTTAGCGTGCCGTTAAACTGTTCTTTATCTGAACTATTTGTAAGTGTTCACAATTGTTGATGATCATTGAAAATGCGTTGCGGCGAAGTGGGGGTATGACTCTTATATTATGAATATAAATACATATATGATTCTCTACACCATAAAAATACTATAACTATTTTATTTCACACAAATACTTATTCTAGAGATGTTTTGTTCAGATCACGTTATTATGGGGGATAATGAAGTTAACCGTTTTTAATTTGTTTATTAATCTTATAGCTACCAATTGGTACACTGGCGAGGCTCCTGCCTACGGAGTCAATGCGGGTTCGATTCCCACATCGGAATAAATATAAAATAAAATGTACATAAGTGAATGTATGCCCTATAGATATTTATACCGAGTTTAGTAACCCCGCCAATCTGTATTGAACAAGGTGGGTTTAATGTCTATCCTCCAGAAGTACTTCAAAGGGATATTTATGTGGGCTGTGAAAAGAATATAAATAAGTAAAAACACGCCTATTGTACTTTGTCATCGTCATCATCAACAGCCCGTGGCAGTGCCGAAGAGTGCCTCTCAGACTTGAGAAGGTTGGCAGTGAATTCAACACGACTTTCCTCCTCTTTCGCGAGGTGCAGCAGTTCTGGAACACTCGCTATCCCGGTCCACTTTTAACACTTTTACCATCATGATCAGTTGCAGCAATTTGTACCTGTCATGTCTCATGATATGACCCAGGCAAAAAAACTTTTCTACCTTTGAAAGTCTGCAAAAGACTTGTTGGAGAACCTCGTCATTAGCCACCTTTTGAGTCCAGCTGATAGCGATGTCTGTCATCCGTCATCCATCTATATGTCCACATTTAGTTTTTCTTTAAGCGTTCAAGCCTCACATCCGTATAGAAAAACGGGCCAGATGTAACAGTGGAGTGTAATGTAATATTTTGTATTAAAATAGCGAATTGGTGTGAAGGATACAAGATAAAATCTGTGTATGCGAATTTATTACATTGTAGGAACCGCGATGCAGGGCGGTAGAGAAATAAAATGCAAGTTCATCTAAAGACTTCTCTCGGTCGCAATGAACCGACAAGTACCTCTGGGTAGTGAGTTCGATTCTGACAGTTGGCTCGTCTCCAACTGTCGGGCCGACGCACTGCAATCGATTCGCGGGCAGCATCTCCGTTTGTTGTGCAACATCGACACTGACGGACGCGCGCCGAGTTTTTATGTACGTGAGTTAAATATAACTGGGGTTACTACAGCCGCTCTGTATATTCCGCCAATGATTTACATGACGAGCAGATTTGTGAACGTAACATTTGTGCGTTGTAATAGGTTTAGAATAGAATAGAATAGAATGGAAAAGTCTTTATTTATGACACACATTTTTTACAACAGCTAAAATTAATACCTTAATAATAATATAATATATAAATAAACAAAACAAAAAGAAAATAATTTTAATCTCACAAGTGTCATAAAATAGTTCTTGCTCGGCAAATTTCTATTGGAACACCTGGCGCTGGTATTCTCTGGTGGACCACAGTGACGACATTGATACGGACACACACATACATATGCATACACACACATATATATATATATATATATATATATATATATATATATATATATATATATATATATATATATATATATATATATATATATATATATATATATATATATATATATATATATATATATATATATATATATATATATATACTCTACTACATACATACAATACAATAAAATTAAAAACAACTAAATCATGTAATAAATTCATAGCAACCAAAAGAACAAGTTCCTATTTGCATACTTAAAATTGGATTTTTGTATTTTTTTTATACATATTTATAGTATGCAAGTCACGAGGAGGTGGTGGCAAGTTGTTCCAACTCTTGGTTGCGGTGTATTTAAAGCTACCACCAAACGCGGCTGAGCAGTGGCGAGGAACAACCAGTGATGACCTAGATGACTTTCAAACTATTATTTATTTATTCGGCAATTCAACAACCCTGTGTAAATTTCATCCCCACCATCTGGATGGTCGGCGATCCAGCCTACCAACCCTATTGAACCAGCTACTTGCAGCAGTGCTTCCGAACCGATACGATATTGGAACTGCGCGTGTCTATGGGCACGTGAATTGCTTTCAATCATTTGACGCCTGCTCGTATGCCTTCCTAAAAAAAAAACTAAAATTGCGAACAATCATTCATCATTTATCGTGGAGTATTATAATCAATATAATTTTTTTTAATGTTATCTGTCAATTCATTTCTTGAACAGTATTGTAATGCTAAATGTAAATTTTAAAATATATTGAATTTCTTATATAAAGAAATGAAACCATTTCTGATAGCTTTAGGATAAAATCTCAGAGGAGTCTGTTCTATTGGTACTAGATTTTATCGTCGTACTCTTACATTTAAATAGAACGGTCTGCTCCAAATATATCGAGCGCTCTGAACATGATCGTTATCTCAAAGAAGCTATGGTATAAACTTTGCTAGTGTGATAGTCCTGCAGAAATCTTCTTTTTCTAAGAGTGCCTCTCCGACTTGAGAAGGTTGGCAGCCAATTCAGCACAACTTTCCTCCCCCTTCGCGAGGTGCAGCAGTTCTGGAGCACTCGCTATCCCGGTCCACTCCCTGACATTACGTAGCCAAGACTTTCTTTTTCGACCAACTTGTGTTTTGCTCGTGATTTTTCCCATTATGATCAGTTGCAGCAACTTGTACCTGTCATGCCTCATGATATGACCCAGGTAAGCAACTTTTCTACCTTTGACGGTCACGGCAAAAGTTGACGTTTTTGCTTGACTTGTCGGAGAACCTTGTCATTGGCCACCCTTTGAGTCCAGCTGATAGCAAGCGTCCGTCCACTAACACACTATTAATTTATAGAATGAATATTGCCATCAGAAATCAGTTTTTTGTCAGGTTCTCCTTTGACATAGGCCTATCCCGGCTTAATCTTCTCCATTCTTTTGGTAAATCGTCTTCTTAGTCGCCTTTATTTAGCATCCTTTTTGTCCATTTCATTCCTGGGATACCATTCCACGATGTTTCTTGTCCACTTTTTCTTTTTGTCCTCGTGATGTGTCCGGTCCAGCTCTATTTCAGTTTTCAATCGTGTCTATGCTGAAACATAAATCAGGTGTTTAAAATTTGTGACTACGAAAATGCGAAATGATGTTTTTTCTATTATTTTTTTCACAGCCATATATGTCCCATTGCTGGGCACTGACCTCCCCGTTTATAGAGGAACGAACATTAATCCATCAGGTTTATCCAATGCGGTATTTGGCGGGGTAACCAGACGAGGAATTATCTGTAGGAGGAACATGAATTTATTCCATCAAATATTACAGAGGCAGTTAGTCGTTATTATAGCACTATTTCTTGTGTTCATACATTTTTGTATGTACCATTGTTATTATATATTAGTATATAAATGTATCACTAATGTGTTTAAACTTTTTAATTAAATATCATAAAATCCTTTTAATTTTATTCACATTCGTAAATTTAACAGTTACAATAGCCAGAAATAAATTGTTTTTATAAAAACAAGAGTCAATCGACTGACATCTTTCGTGGGACATCTCGCCTTCGTTTGGCATAAGAAATTAATATTGAATATAAAATGTAAAGAGATTCATTAATATAAATATAACTTCACTTGGAAAAGTTTCACTATATCGAAGATAAAACCCCCTAAAGATCCCGGTGTAACAGTACGGCTGGCACGCTATATATGTACACATATGCACACACACACACACACACATATATATATATATATATATATATATATATATATATATATATATATATATATATATATATATATATATATATATATACTTTGTGTTCTTATCGTTTTAACTAATATATTTTCTATTTGGTGTATCTTACGTTGAAAAAGTAGATAACATCTTTGCGTGTACTACTGTGAGATGGCGTTATTAAACCAATTTCCTGAAAGAGGGTTCGCTATTGTACTTCACTTCGTACACCGTTTTCTTATACATGCGATGCCGTACACACGATTGTGGCTCTTACGGCCGCCGCGCAAAGCGCATAATCGCGTTTGAATGATTCTCGTAGACCATTGCTGGAACTGGCCGGGAAATTCTTTATTGTGTCAGTAAATGGAGCCACATGATAGTGTATACATAATATATTTTGATCTACGGTAAGTATATATGTATTGTAGTTGTACTATGACAGGGCGATGTGATCTAATATAATTGATAAAATTTATAAATTCCTAAGGACGACAAATTGGCTCAGTGGTGGAGTCCTCCGCCTGCGATGTCAGTGTACACGGGTTCGATCCCCGCATTGGAATAAATATATGTATGGAAAACAAAGAGTCTGGTAACCCCGCCAATCTGCATTGGACAAGCGTGGTGGGTTAACGTCCATTCTTCCAGAAATGGAGAGATCCGTGCTCAGCAGTGGGACAAACATGACCTTTCTATAACAAGTTCTTTATTTTTTGTATGTTGTGCCCCGGGCCTCCCGTCTTTAAGAGTTCACAAATGTCTATAATTGCTTTAAAAATATATTATACGATTTAATTTCCATAACCCGCGATAAGATGTGTCACACTAAAAAAAAAAAAACTTTTTCTTTATGGATAGGAGGGCAAACGAGCATGCGTGATGTAAAGCAATCAACGCCGCCCATAGACAAACGCGACAGCGCAGGAGTCGCGGAAGCGTTGCTGGGCTTTTATGTATGTGTAGGCTTGTTTTTTGAAGATGCCAATGTAGTATCGGTTCGGAAAGACCGCCGAAGGTAGTTGGTTCTGCAGAGTGGTGGTGCGTGGAAAGAAGTTTCGAGAGAAACGCACCGTAGTAGATCGCCACTCATCCAGAAGGTGGGGATGAAATTTTTCTTTACGGCGAGTTGTGCGGTTGTGGAATTCGGCGGCGGGAATTATTCCAAACAATTCCTCGGAGCACTCCCCATGATAGAAGCGGTAAAAAATGCTGAGAGATGAGACATCTCTCCACAGCGCTAGAGAATCAAGCCGATCGGAACTTCTTAAACTGGGGACGTTAGCTTTCCCGCCCCGGGTCTCTGGCAGGTTCGGTCTGCCACTTAGCGAAGGCAACTTTCACATAGTTTTTACATTGATTTACTTCAAGAATAGCGGCACCAAATTGAAATACATTGATGTCTTGGCGTAGTGACGTTACATTCAAATTCTATGTGAGTTGCGAAACTGAATCTCACAACTTGTTATTATAAGGTTTCAAATCGCTCGCGGCCTTTTAAACTTTGTTAATACGCGGGTGAAATTTGCTTATATTTGAACTTTATACGCGGTAGGTAAGTTCGTTATTCGCTTGGCGGCAATATTGTAGGAGATGATTATGAATCATATGGTAATACGTAAGTGGTGTAACTAGAAGTGGGCTCCACTCGGCGCCGCCGCCGGAGGGAGAGTCGTAGAGCATGGGAGAGGTGGCGGGGTGGGGGGGTGCGTGTGGCATGTAAATTAACTGAACGTTGTATTATGATCAATGAATCCCATCCAGTCGCGCTGACTGATGATCACCTTGTTCACTTTTGCTGCACCAGCTGTCATGTGTGGCCCAATGCATAAGCTTTCTGATTTCTGGCTTAAAGTTACCAGTTCTAATTGTAAAGTAAATAAAATATACAAACCTTGTATTAGGTTAGATCTTTTGCATGTCCTAGACACCCGATAATAATTGATGGATTAGACGTTACTTCGAAGCCGAAGCTTGGACACTCACGTCCAAAGAGAAGAATAAACTATTAGTGCCCGAGTGGAAAATTCTCCGTAAGATTGTGGGCAGAACCAGAATAGAGGATTGGTTTTAGAGGACCCGAAATAACTCCGATATAGACGATCTGGTGCATCACTCAAATATTATGGGCGAGATTAAGGCACATCTACTTCGTTAGCTCCGTCACCTTGAGTGAATGGGCGAGGATCGGAGGGTGAAAAGGGCATATTTGTGTCGACCAAGTGGTCGAAGGTCAGTTGGTCGACCCAAATATCGCTGTAGAGATTGGTTGAATGCCGACCTGCGCGAACTTCTAGCCAACAATTAGCAAGAATAAGCGCAGGGCAGAGAAAGATGGAGGACTCTCGTTTCGGAGCCCAAGATCCACTTAGGGTCATTGAGCCAGCGGAGTAATTGAGGCGTTACTTTGCGAAAGTCCATTACTAAGATGTACTTTCACTCACACTTCTTCGCTAACCCACAATATTATTTTCTGATTTGTGCTCGTGGATCTTAGCAAAGCGAGTTTGGCCGTCTATCGCTCATTAATATTTCATATGTTCATTCCATTATTCAGTTTTATTGAATTTTATATTTAGGATTTATTCGATAGGATATTATTATAATTCGTTAGGTGCAAAAGTACACGTGTAGGTATTAAAATTATGTTCGCAGAAAATCGACTATTAAATGCGAATCTCTCTCCATTTGATACTAATCAGTGTATGTATTTCAATAAGACGACGCGTAATCCTGGGGAGATCCCTCCCCCGGCGTGGTTGGCCTCGCGTCCACGTCCCACGTCCACCGACGTCTGCCACGGATTCTGTTTGCGGCGGCGGTGCCGTGTAATGGAAAACGTGACCGGCACCCCAACTCTACGTACCTACCACTACCGGCTACGACACGGATAGTCTACTTTTCTATACTTACCCTCCGTTTTCCTATTTCAGTTAGTAGTAACATTTGGTACATTTTCTAATCGCTAACCATATCCACAGTAATGGAACCACCATGAAAATGTTGACCAGGGAAAATGACTTTATAAAATTGGAAATATGGCGAACAATTGGCTCAGTGGCGGGGTCCTCCACCCGGGGTCAATGATCAATGGTCGCGGGTTCGATCTCCGCATTGGAATAAATATATGTATGGATTACAGATATCTATTCCGAGTCTTGTAACCCCGCCAATCCGCATTGGAAAAGCGTGGTGGGTTAACGTCTGTTCCTCCAGAAATGGAGGGGCCCGTGCTCAGCAGTGGGACACATATGGGCTGTTTTAAACCACTATAAAGAATTTTTTTGGCAAGCCTATTCATGCCCACACTGACATTTTTGTACCCCCCCATACATACCATTGTTGTTAAAGGACAAATTAAATTTACTCAAATTAATATTTTTAAAATTTCCTTAAATTACTATTATCGTTCATCATCGACACCATCGTGTCCTCATTGACTGTCAATCATTCTAACTTTCTGGACGTTAGGAGTCATCGTGGTGCCAACATTAACTCTGATCACCATTTGGTCGTTTGTAAAATCAGGGCACGTATATATCGATACAAATAAACCGAAATCAAAGAGCAGCTTTTAAAACATTAAAAGCAGTAAGTAATCATTTAAAACATGTTACGTGAGGATACCTTCCCTCCTCGTATTTAACGGGTTCATGCAAGGAGTGGGCGTGGTCCCGGTAACTGATACACCTTCACGGTAACCAGGAAGCTTTTAACGTTAGTGTAGCTTTATTACGTCAAGAGCGGCGCGATCAAAGGAAGCTCAAAAAGTCGCTGATTACGTTCTTTTAAAAGTACCTACCTGATTCGAAGTAACGGAAAGAATTATTAATATCGTTCGTAATATCCTTTAAAGTATTTTAACCAAGAGGTTAACTATGCTATTTGGCTCGACGAAACTCAGGCCCAAGTGTTACGCGTCCACGCGTGGTGAACACGTCGCACCTTCCTCTTCACTACGATCTTCTATAATCATACGCCTTGGACGCTATTCAATTTCAATATATAAACTTCATTGTAACAGCAACTATGAGACTCGTGACTAACTCTGGTGGCGTACTGATAGAAACTAACATTCAATCACGACCCGGGCTGGTGATGTTAACGTTTGGCCCGACTATCTGTACACGAGCCCGGCTCGTCATATTCGTGTTTGGGCCAAAATTTTCATCACGAGTAAAGCACGGTAAGGGATTAAAATTAAATAGTGTTGAAGGTTGCGCTCGGTATCCCAAACTGCCTCGCATTAAACCACACGGTAGTTCCAGTTGACCCAAATAACCGTTTCAGCCCGGAGCGCGCGTGGCGGCGATTCGTCTGTATCGATACAAAGCCAACCAGCCCTTTTTTAACACAAAGCACGGGCGCTCCGCCCTTTCACTGCACTCCTCGAGGTTTTTTTAGGGTTTTATTCATCGCTTCCACGTAATTGATTGATGTTCTTTTTCAGCTCATTTATATCAGTATACGGTTGTGATTTATTTTCCTAAAATATTGTTACTTGCACATCGTGTGTTTGTGTGTGTGCGTGTGTATACACGCAACTCTTGTGTGTGTGCGTAAGACTGGAGTCGAGCGCTGAGCTTCTCTATAATCTAACTATTATTGGTGTAGTCAATTATTGTAACAGTAGGTAGTGTATACAAAGGTTTTGATGACGTTTTTGTAGTCGAAGTAATTAATCTTAAGAAATGTCCCAAATGCCGCAACAAGGCTTCGTGCCGGAGAAGATACAGGAGTTCAATCGGAGGGCCTCGCAGGATGCGATAGACTCACCGTCGCACCAGAAAACACAAAGGAATCCACAGGAGAATATAGTCGCTAAGAAGGAGCCTAACTTCAACGGAACAGATAAGCCGGCGGCAAACGAGAAGCCCAAACACGATGACAAACCCAAACCGGACGCGACTGGCCCGGCGCGGCAGAGCCAAGAAAGTAAAAACCCATTCTCCCCCCATTTCTATCGCAACAGACAGCACGGACATTTCGAAATGGGGCCGCGTGGTTTGGACTATTCCCCCCATCGTATGGGCATGGAATATTCCAACAGACTGCGGGATTACGGTCCGCAGCGATCAACATCCATCCACGGCCACGAGCTCACCGACGGCCCTGTGAAACCGGAATACTTGGGCCACAGAACTCACTTCGGCAGCCAAATAGTCCCGGGAGGCATGAATCACCCGGACGTTGTTTTCCGCCAAGACTACTATGGTCAGGTGGGGTTCTCTCCACCGCGTGCTTCGAGGTTCTCTTCTCAGGAGTATTTGAACGCGCCGGCACAGTACGGTCGGTGGCCTGACTATAGGGCTGACTACCGCCAGCGGCGACGCTCTCAGCAGGATTTGCACTCCATGGGCCACAGTCCTGAGTCAGGTGAGTCGTTTACTTCATTTGTGTAAACAGTTACATTATTGTATCTTGTTAAGAAATCCAGTAGTTAGTCTTGTGTGTGTTTTTTTTATAAATTAATAAATTATTCACATACTTTATCAAATAATATTAAAAATGGACTGGATAAAGTCCTTTTATAAGGGAAAACATCATGTTTTTAAATCTTAGGCTATCTTTCTTTCGGATAAGTCCTACTTTTGTACAGATTTCTTTTCTTTTCTATTTATTTTGTTTTTCTTTTAATTTATTTTGGTTTATACGACAAAGAATTGACCAAACAAGATTTTAATCGCTCTCAATATAAGACTGGATTAATCTAAGAATCATAAATAGAGATAAATTGTTATAATATACTTAAGTATTATTGTAATACAGATACATTATTACAGTATACTTACGCATTATTATAATAAATAAACACTACATTACTTTTTGTAATAAATAGAAAAAGTAGTCTTTAAATTAAAGCAAGTGAAAACTTATTGAAATTTTGTATGATGTGATTGAATAAAACTTCTTCTTAGGCCCGAGGATCAAGAGGATCATTATCATAATTTCGTTTAATCTAGAAGAGGCATAGTATCAAAGTTTATTTGTTTAGCGACGCGTTTGTAAAAGGGCCGGTGTTTTGAGCACAATATTCGCGGCACAATCTGAGTTTATTTAAATTTTTTATTTCTTTTTCTTATTATTTTCTTTTGTGACTACCACCTAAATTAGCACGAGCCTCCGGGGTGACTTATTTGCATAAGCCTTAGATTAGATTTATATCTTGAAACATGAGCAGGTTCGTGAATATATTTTCTCGTAGTACCTTGTCCTGGGACCATTTGTTTCTCCAAAGCGCTTAGACTGCTATAGACAGCAACAATATATCATTTGTAGAAACAAAATATAATGTAGCTGTAATAGAAGTAATTTTTCAAAATTAACCAAAATCAGTGTGCAATAGAAATATTATATCTATTAAAAATTAACCGACATTTAGCACAAAGAACATGTGACATATATTTTCAAAAAAATGAAAATTAAGATTAGATTACTAACGAACAAACATAGTGGTATTTATTAATTGTATATTTTGGCGTACGGTTGTTATTTGAATGAGTCTCTTCCCGATTGAATTTCGACTTTAATACATAAAATCGAGAAAACATTGACAGGAAACAATGAACAGACTTGCTCCAACAATATCTTTTTCTAACAACTACAATTACTGCAAAATAGTTCTTAAAAATCAGAACAGATCAAATAATTTTTAATAATTTATTTGAAACATACATACATATCGTCACGCCTGTTTCCCGTAGGGGTAAGCAGAGACCACAGATCTCCATTCGCTACGATCCCGGCACACCTTCTTTGCTTCCTGCACACTCATCCATCTTTTCATCCATCCTTCTTAAATTCATCGTAGCGAAACGGTTCTCCGTTAGTCGTTACTCGCCGTCGTGGGAATCAGGACGTGACGGGCGGCAAAACCACGACGCCGTCATTTTTTAACAAATTAGGTTGATTACAATTCGTCGTAGTGAATCCCACGCATGCTGAGGTAAAGCACTATAGTACACGTGGGAGGATAAACCGCGGTAGTTAAGCTATCACTCAGACGCCGGTTTTCCGCGGGAGCGTGGTACTTCCCCGGGCGAGCCGGCTCATTCATGCTACAGACAAACAATATGCCATTCTTGACAAAGTTTAAATCGTGTGTGCATTGTGGGTAGTGTGTTTTGTGTCAACTGCTGCCCATGCTACACCCGTTTTATATCCACTGTAGAAGCGGTATGGTGGTTTTTATTGCAGTCCATATATGTATGTATATATAAATACGATAATGATGAGTAATTTTGGACAATCATAATTTTTACTTAGCTAAGATCCGTGACAAGCGAACAATAACAGAAAATTAATGATGTGTGTTTTTTTCGCGCTAGATGAAGTGGATTTATAGTAGACTTTATAGAAGACAACCGTCAACTTGACGGTTGTCTTCCATAGAGTCTACTATACCTGAAGATGCCTCGTGTTGAGGTAAGTTTTTCGGTAAGATTTAGTTTAAGTTCCCTGTAAATCCACTTCATCCAGCGGGAAAAAACACACATTATTAATTTTCTATTGCTTGTCGCGTATCTTAGCTAAGTAAACATTTTGATTGTCCACATAGTAATGGATTTCCGCAAAGTAACGCCTGACTCCATTAATCATGAGTAATTTTAATTTTCACATTAATTTCTAAACTACATCAGCTTTCAAATCTCTTCGAGGAGTAGGAGGCCTCGCCGAGCATCCGCAGACTCGCGAACTGTTCCAAACTCCAGCGATAAATAATGCATTACGGTGTTTTTGCAGCTCCCGCTTCCAACAAACTCACCAAGTATTTACATATTATATTTATTTCGGAAAGTTTTCCTATAATATATCGTCTTTTATTAATACCTCAGTTGTTCGAAGCTTTGGCACGTTCAAAAGTTTTAAAACGCTGAAATGTGCTTTATAAGACATACACTTCAATATTAATGGAGTTATTATTATATTCCTATTTTTTATTTTATTTACTCACCTTTTAAACCTTTAGCCTTTCTCGAGTTTTAGCGAGACTAAAGAACAGTAACTATACACATATATATATATATATATATATATATATATATATATATATATATATATATATATATATATATATATATATATATATATATATATATATATATATATATATATATATATATATATATATATATATATATATATATATATATGAAGTAATGATGCTACGAGACGACTAATTGGCTCAGTGGTGGGGCTCTCCGCCCGCGAAGTCAATGGTCGCGGGTTCGATCTCCGCATCGGAATAAATATATGTATGGATTACAAATATTTATTCCGAGTCTGCTAACCCCACCAATCCGCAATGGACAAGCGTGGTGGGTTAACGTCCGTTCTTCCAGAAATAGAGAGGCCCATGCTCAGCAGTGAGACGTATATGATCTGTTAAAAAAAATAATGCGACGATCCTATTGTAAGGAACTCTCAATGTTTAAATTTGTTTTATATAGCATACATTATGCTATTTGAACAATGCATAAATTTTACTAGTAAACTCTAGTCCATCTGCTTGTTTATCTTTAAATCATTATGAGTCATCATCATCATTATTATCATTAGTTGTTCTTATGAGATGGGAAGGCGAACGAGCATGCTTGTCACCTAATAGAAAGCAATCAACGCAGCATATCCATCCATAATGTCATCTATAGGCATTGCAGAAACGTTGCTGACCTTTGAGAGATGTGTAGGCTTGTTTTATGAAGGTTCCAATGTCGTATCGGTTCGGAAACACCGCTGGAGGTAGCTGGTTTGTTCGCCTTGCAACCGTCTCGCGTACATCAACAGAATGACATACATACATGCATATCCTTACGCCTGTCTCCTTGTAGGGTTAGGCAAAGACACACAGATCTCCATCTGCTACGATTCCGACACACGTTCCCTGCTTCCTTCATACTCATCCATCCTTCTTCTCACATTCATCGAGGCGAAACGGCTCTCCGTTCGTCGTTTCTCGCCCTCGTGGGAATCAGGACGTGACGGCTGGCGAACTACATCGCCGTCATATATGACGAATTAGTTATATTAGGATTCATCATAGTGAATCCCACGAGCCGTAAGGGAGAATGGAGGTCAGTCCTAGCAGAGCCCCGCATGCTGAGGTAAGTTAGTACCGCGGGAAGATCGATACCGGGACAGTCGGCACGCTTGCGACTAAGCTCGCCCCTAGCCACACATCCTTTGACACGGCAGACCGTGGATTGGCGGAGAGGAAGGGAAAAGGATAGAGAAGAAAAGAAACGTTTTAGAGAGGATGAAAGAGATAAGATACTACCGCAATGGAAAACAAGGTGTGATACGGTAGTAGCTCGGGAGGCCGGGGTTACGTACATTAAATACTGGACAAGCGGCTAGGCAAAGATACTCCCTGACTATACTCCGAGTCCCTTTGCCGTCTGTACATCCCATCGCGTACATGTTACCATTTGATTAAATGCAGTGACTCCATAAATTAGAAGCAGCTGTCTATTAAGATAAGAGTGTAGCAGAAGAGGCCGGGACGTTATCGCGCGAAGGGCGCGCCGCCCTGGCGCTATCGTAGCGCGTCGTAGCTCCCGGTGGGGCTGATAGCGTACATGGCGCTATACATTTAGCTGCCACTTATTACCCTATTAGACTTTAGGATCTGACAATATATTAGCGGTGGAATTTGGACCGCAATAACTTTTACATTTAACGAGGTGGTATTTTCGAAACTTATAGAATCTTTTAAATCATGACAAGTAAGTAATAGGAACAGAACAGAACAAAAGTCTATTTATGACAGTTTTTTTCACAAAAAACTAATGCTCAAATTAAATCCTAAATTATATTAGAATAGACATAAATATGAGTATCATGTTGATCTATCCATGTAACAACTAATATCAGTAACATCAGATATATTTATTTAATGTCAGATCGCGGAACATAGTGTTTAGATAGGTTGGAATACATGAAGGTACATATGTATATGTAAAATGAGCAATATAACAATGAGATAGTATAATAAAAGAAATATACCAAAGCACAAATCCATTACAGTTGAGAGATTCTATTCTTTAGAAGATATCATATATATCATATTTAGTAGTGGTGGAGCCACGCTGCAGACGAATACTTCGTCAAGAATGGTATATTATTTGTACGTAGCATGAATGGGCCGGCTCGCCCGAGGAAGTACCACGCTCCCGCAGAAAACTAGCGTCTACGTGGTTGCTTGGCTACCGCACTTAGTCCGGTGAGCGGCTAAGTTCCGGAGGCTCATACCCCTTCCATAATGACACTTTCCTCAAAGGCTGGTAACGCTTCTGCGACGTGATGTTTATGGGCGGCGTTGATTGCTTTCTATCAGGTAATATGCCTGCTCCTTTGCCTTCCTATTCCATAAAAAATGTATTATTTATGATTTTTGAGTTATATTTTGAGTGTTTTGCATTTTCTTTAAACATATTTATTGTATGCAAGTCACGAAGAGGTGGTGGCAAGTTGTTCCAACACTTGGTTGCGGTGTATTTAAAGCTACCACGAAACGCAGGTGAGCAGTGGCGAGGAACAACCAGTGATGACCTAGATGCCCTGGTATGGCGAGCGCTATTTTGTTTATGAAACTACATTAATTTATTATCTAAATACGTTGTGGATTCGTAAAATATAAAAGGTTAGCGAAACGCAGCTCTATGTTATATCTCATTTTTAATCTGTTAGCTTTATTGAGGAACGTGACAGAATTGAAGGGTTTATTTGTTATTTCAAAAATCTATACAGGTTGTCCCAGAACTCAACAGCAAGCAGAAACGGGGTGACAGGATTGATTGTAACCATCACGAGAAAAATCAGAAAAAAAAATCTATCTGAAGATCTTAAAATTAAGAACCTACCAAGAGCTTGTGCGATGTTAGCAAAAATCGGGTTACTTGAGGTTTTTACGATGATGGGCGATGAGTTCTAGGACATATAAACATTGCCAAGATTTTTTAAAACTTGTTATCAAAAAGCGTTTTAATTTTTTTTGGGTCTGTTTATCCGGTGATAAAAGGAAACAGGTGTTACTTTGTGAAAATCTATCACTAAGATAGAAATCTAATGGCGAGATCCGTGAAAAAAAGGTTCCGTGAAACTTAGCGAGGTAGTTACTGGCTTTCCATTTATTTATCAGGTTTCCATAATGAGTGAACTTTCATTCATTCATTTGAATTAATGGCTTTCAGTAGTGCCAAAATAGCACGGCAATTTCGCCAATGTCTCGTAGAACTTATAATGTTGAGAATTACATAAAAAGATGAAATCTTTTATTAGCAATCAATCAATCTTGGCGAGTTCTCGTATTAGCGGAGGTAACACTTTGACGTCTGAATACAAAAGAAATTGCTTAATTAATTGATAATAGAAAGTTGTCGAAGCAAAACGCGTAATCCGACCGCGAGCCCCCCCTACCCGCGCCCACCTCTGCCCGTCGTAGCGTCGCGTAGTACAAGTGGCGAGTTACGTAACCTCTGTTTACAAAGTCACAGAGCAGCGCGCGCCCAGAGACATCAGCTGTGCGGGCGGTCGTCGACCCCGCGGTATCGATCCCATTCAAGCGTGTCCCGGCCTCTGTTGTGCTTCGAGGGCACCGGCGATTGTACGCGGCGATGCAGTTCCTCGGTTTACAACTCCCTTCGTAACATTTAAATCCGCATTCCGCTCCGTGTGGGGTTTCTGACTGAGCACGGTTTGTACTTTGTGCTTATTTTACAATGGAAGAGTGGAATTTTAATATACCTAATTTCTTAAAAAAAATCTGCGGCGTGGTTCGCCACCCGTCACGTCCTGATTCCCATCGAGGGCGAGAAGCGACTAACGGAGAGCCGTTTCGTTACGATGAATGTGAGAGGAAGGATGGATGAAAAGATGGATGAGTGTGGAGGAGTCAAGGAAGGAGTGCCGAGATTGTAGCGGATGGATATCTGTTGTCTCTGCCTACTCCTATGGGAGACAGGCGTGACGGTATGTATGTATGTATGTATGGAAGGATGGACAAGCTAGGATCAATACGAGGAAATGTGTTGTTAAAATGTGTAATCACTATTACACTAAAATTTGAATATATAGCCGTTGCAAGTTTAACTTTATAATTTACAGCCTATCAGGGCTTTCTCGTTTTTAGGTAAAGGACATCTCTCCTCCAAAGCAGATTAATGGAACAACTACATTCAGATCGAACACGTGTAGACCATATTATCGTTATGAGCCTACGGCAGTCCAGTGCTGGGCATAGAACTCACCCAAGGCGCACCACCTAGCCCGAACTTTGGCTATACGAATTCAGTCTCTGCCAGCGACCTTGCGATAAGAATAAAACACCTTATTTATTAAATAGGAAAGCTATGTGACTGTATCTAACATTAATAAATTATATTGTGAGCGGAATAAATTTATTTATTTAGCACAAAAATAAATTATAGTTGTAGAAAAAGTGATATATAATATAAACATAATAATGCTTGCTCTATAATTCAAATATTTGCGTATAGCATGGTTATATTGTAACAACAATAAGGATTACTTACACGATAAGTATTATCTATTTATTAGATTTCTGGGAGAAATGGAGCTTTCTTAATATATATTATTCGTAAGGACACTAAAAACTCGCAAATGTCCTCAATCACTTCATGTTAAAATATAATATTATTCAGTACATACGTATAGATTCCCCACACGACCTGCGGTATGGATTTCCCGAAAGACCTTATCTGCGCTGCCTTTACGGCCAAGGAGTAGATAGTGCGGGGAAAATGCATTTTTAAATTGTAACCATCAATGTAAGAGTTACGGGAATGAGGCTCGAATCGATCGCGTTCCGTCGGACTCGATCTGAACATACGCTCCCCTGGGCTTCCATCGGCAACTGCCAGTCGAACATTCGTACAGTGTCAAGTTGGCATGCTGCAGGCTTGTATTGGTGGTACTGTAGCGTGCCTTCCGTTCTGCTTACGGCGACACCCGGGATCTTTAGGGGGTTTTTTCAAATAAAATTCTTCAAAATGATATTAATTTATTCATCTTGTTTCAATATTATATGTACATTTATATTACACTAGCTATTGCCCGCGGCTTCGCTCGCGTGGAATTTGTTCTGCCACATTAAGCTTCGTGACAGATCATTTTAAATAAATATATTTTTTTTACTTAATAGTAAAATTATTTAATTTTTTATGTAATTTTAATCGTTACAATTTGTAACGATTAAAATTACATAAAATCATTACAAATTGTAGCCTATATGTTATTCTGATATATAACCTATATTACTGTAAAGTTTCATCCAAATCCGTCCAGTAGTTTTTTTCGTGAAAGAGTAACAAACATACATCCATACTTTCGCATTTATAATATTAGTAGGATTCACACACTTTATCATCACTTTATAGAAATTATTTATTTGTGCTAAGTAAGGCGATATGTTACATTCGAGACGTCAATCGATCGAATTCTTTTTCATTTTAAATTTGAAAATTACGAATGTAAAATAAGTATGTAACATAAAAGGTTTTAATGCATTTGTGATATATTTATGAATGTATCACTACAGTACCGCTTGATTTACTTAAAAACTAACATTAGACATTTAAAATACTATAAATTAATTAAAAAAAAACTATTTCTAAAATTATTAGGATATAATATACAATAATATTATAACTTAATTAATGTAAAATAAACAGTGATGCACAAAAATTATCCAACCTACAAATTGATTAAAATGTAGAAATTGGGTATAATAATCGATCTCAATGATCTATCTACATATATACTATTATACATTTTATATTGAATCCAAGTTAGTAAAAAATCTGATAAAGTGATTCAAGACTTGAGCTCCAGTAGTATATTAAAACCATTTGAATTTATTCAGTTCTTTTAAAATGATATAAAAGTGTTACTTTCACTAGAAAAAGGCTTGTCTGTTTCAATTTGATTTCGTGATAAATTTTTTTTCGTGTATCTTTGAGAATCTACAGTTCATGGCAGTAAGTTAGTGTTCTGTACCCCATGAACTTTTTGCCTACTCCCTTATCCGCTATGGATCGGATAGGATAGATAATTTCAAATGCCCTGAAGCGCATCATTAATCACTGCCATCTTAAAGTCTTCTACTACTTATCTACCGAGAGATTCATAGATTAGTTGGACTAGGCCAAATGACTATACTACCTAAGATCATAGAAACCAAAAAGATTGAAACATCGAACGATATTAAAAATAGTTTTGTAGCCAAATTTTTTCAAGTGTTAAGTTCATAATGTCAAATGTCAAAATCATGGAATCGAATCTACTCACGGACAGCGACTGACGTAGAGCCGTCTCGCTACGATGAATGTGAGAGGAAGGATTGATGAAAAGATAAATGAGTGTGGAGGGAGCAAGGAAGGTGTGCCGGGATCGTAGCGGATGGAGATCTGTGGTCTCTGCCTACCCCTACGGGAAACAGGCGTGACAATATGTATGTATGTATGAATCTACACACCGTTTTACTTGTAACATTTATGGATTATTTACAATCGTTAACCAAAATTCTAGTTATATCAAACACATTGGTAGTATTCGTTTTGTAAAAAGAATTACTAAATGTCATCGTAATTATTAAAAAAGTGTTAAGGAGAGTTAGTGAACGACAAAATAATATTTCATTTCGTTTTCCATTTAAATTGGCGGCAAATCGCTTCCTAGCGACACGGGAGCGAACAAAACATGAATGAACGTTTTACTTGCAGACTGGGATGACGCGCTGTGGATTTCCGTTTGTGTTGGCCACCCTAATTGATAGCCGTCCGGTGAGAGCACCCTGTACCGTGCAGCACTTTACAAAACCTGATCGCAAAAATATAGGCGTGGAGTGAAACAGTGACGTTTATGTATGACATCCATGGGAAGACAGGGCACAGTCCCGTTTCATACTGGGTACACAGTAGAAGTCTATAAAAAGTGTTCAAGCCATACCCGAAGGAGCTATTACTCGAACTAGAACGAACTTAGGTCTTGAAATATGTTGAAGTGAATAAGGGTGACCAGGTGCATCCAAATAAAAAACGGAATTTATTTCGATAAAGATTATTTTATAGAGCCTATGTATGTCTCACTGCTAAGTATTCGGTGTCTCTATTTTTTAAGAAATCGTTATGAATTCACCATGCTTGTCCAAAGTAGATTGTCGTGACATAACGTAATCTCTGCCATATTTTCCTTGTAGATGCTTAGCTCATTCGACATTCTCCACCTCCTCCTCGACCTCGACACTTGAAATTATTATATTACTTTTTAATGGACATATACAATAATTATATATGATAAGATAGCAAAAATAATTAGTGAATATCAATAATCCGCAATTATAATAGACTATAAACACTACTAGATATTTGTTTTTGCACATTCCATACATGTCCCCATTTCTAAAGGAACGGACTTAAACCTACTTGATGGGACAATCAGACTCAAAATATATATGTAGGCCATAGATACATTTATTCTAATGCGGGAATTGAAGCCGTGACAGTTGATTCCGAAAGCGGTAGCTTCGCCACTGAGACTATTATAATTCTTTTTATTAATGGAATCAGGCGTTACTTTGCGGAAATCCATCACTATATGGACAGTCAAAAGTTTTACTTAGCTAAGATCCGCGACAAGCAAAACAATAACAGAAAATTAATAATGTGTGTTTTTCCGCTGGGTTTAGTGGATTTATTTGGAACTTAAACCAAAAACTTACCGAAAATCGGCCATCAACTCTCCACCCACCAACCACTATACACAACGCCAAACACACACTATCACTTTTCCATCTTGTACACGACACGTGTTTCGCCCCAACACGAGGCATCCTCAGGTATAGTAGACTCTACGGAAGACAACCGAAATAATTCTTTTTACCCAATGTAATTTAGTTTATTGGTTTCTAATTGGCAGTTAACTTTTCTACTTTAAATACTGAACTACACAATAATATACATGGTGTTCATGGAGGCATTTCTTTACAGATATTATAAATATTTATGTAATTAAGCAGCGGATCGGAATCGCATTTATTTTTAGAATTCAATTAGTAAAAAAATATTTATAGAATAAATTATAATTCCCTTAATGAATATGAATAAATAATTACAGAAAGAGAACAAAAATTATATAAAAATGTGTGAAGTTAAAAATAAAGGAGAACATTTTTAAAAACTACGTCCACACTGTTCACATTTTATGGTCACACTTAGCAATAAGAAGCGATATTCGAGATTGGAAAACTGCATTTGCCAAGTTGCCTGAACTGTTTCGCCCGACTTTGAGAGGCTTCATAAACTTTTCTTATAAAACTATTTCTGTTCTAGAAGAATAAAGTGTATTCTTCTTTTTGTATTAAAAGGGCGCGGGAAACCAATCTAGTTACGAAGTAGTTTCAATTCTCAGGAAATAATATTATTTGTTGTTCTATTTTACCAATTTTCTTAGAGACGGGGTTCCCGCTTATGGAGTCAATGGTTGTGGGTTCGATCCCTGATCCCCGAATGAACATGTATGGCATTGCGAGTTTCGTTATCCTGGAAATCCGCAATGTTTCCTCAGAAATGGGAAAGTAGATACCCAACACTGGCAAAAAGATTATTTTGTTTTAGCTTTATACTACTTTATTCTAGTATATAAGAGAAGATATTTAATTGGAAGATGAAGAGATTAAAAATCCGAAGATGAAAAGTTTATTATTACGTTGGCAACGATACAATCTTTTCTAGCAACAAATCAAAATGTGTGTGAAAAATCAAAAGTGGGGTGTTTCGGAAAGGCCTGTGTCCAGCAATTGACTGTCGCAGGCCAATGGTGATGATCTTCTCTTCTCAGAGTGCCACTCGGACTAGCAAAGGTTGGCAGCCAATTCAGCACAAATCTCCTTGTCTATCGTGAGGACAATCTGTTCTTGCGCAGCAATCATGATGAATGATTGACAGTAAGTAAGTCTTCTTTCAACTGCAACTTAAAATCACCCTATATTCGATCCCTGTCTATTCCACCATCAATCTTTACATAATAGATACCTTCACTGTTATATCAGCTATCATAATAAAAGTTGAGAAAGGGATGCTTACATAGTTTGGGCACATAGATAGGATAGATGAAAGACGACTGGCAAAAGAAATTTATGATGTGGATGTGAAAGGATCGGTTGGGGAAGATCAAGGGGAACATATGTTAATCAAATTTCTGAAGTTCTTTAGAAAGGTCAGGTCAAAAGTACCCTTAACTGACAAGCATGTATAAAGATGAGTGTGGATGAAGCAAAGAAAGAGTGTCCAGATCGTAGCAGATGGAGATCTGTGGTCTCTGCCTATCCCTACGGGAGACAGGCGTGATAATATGTAATTTATTTATGGGATAGTAGGGCAAACGAGCAAGCGTGTCGCCTAATGGTAAGCAATCAACGCCGCCTATAGACAACCGCGACACCGCAGGAGTCACGGAAGCTTTGCCGGCTTTTTAGGTATGTGTAGGCTTGTTTTTTGAAGTTGCCAATGGCGTATCAGTTCGAAAAACCGCAGCAGTCGGTATGTATGTATAAACTGCTTATTATTTGGCAATTTTATTTATTCGCTTCAAAAGAAAACATTACCGAAAAGTTTTAAGTTTACATAAAAAAATAAGGCGCACTAAATACCGTTTGCTTTAAAAATAACAAATGTAAACTTTTAGTTATATAATTCACTGTAATTGTAAAATAAGAATAACTTAAATGATTCGTCTTCTAGTAAGTGTATAAACTTCTTTAAAATTCTGTTTAACCTTCGAAAGCTTGTTATTTTCTACAAGTAAACATCTGTAAAATTGGAGCGTTCACAAATTACGCAGCGTGATTTTATTTTCTTGGATGTAAATGTATGCGCATAGCATTAAAAGCGTTTTGTATGCGAATAATGTATACAGTTTCAAGCGGCTTTACTTTGTAATTGCAGAAAATATTTACATTAAATTTACTTTTATACATTATTTTCCTTAATATGAATCGGTCTTACGTGTTTTGACATTAATCATTTTCTTTATGGGATAGGAAAGCAAACGAGCAGGCGTGTCACCAGCAATCAGCGCCGCCCATTGACACCCGCAGCGCCATAGGCAGTGCGGAAGCAAAGTCAACCTTTAAGGAAAGTGTCATTAGTCATTAGGGAGTGGGAGGAGGAGGGGAGGAGTGATAGGCCTCCGGAACTCAGCCGCACACCGGCCGAAGCGCGGTAGCTAAGCTACCACTCACACGCCAGTTTTCTGCGGCTTCCTCAGTACTCCCTCGGGCGAGCCGGCCCATTCATCCTACACACAAATATTATGCTATTTTTGACAAAGTATTTGTCTGTAGCTTGGCTCTAACACGAACAAAACAAAGTTTTCGATATTATCATAAACCTTGATTTGTTGAGCTGAATACGCGCCAATTATGCACTGGTACAGCAAATATTTAATGAAAGTAACAGAGGGCGTGCGGCACTTTGAAACTACCCATACCCTGGAAACTCACCAAGCTCACTCCACAACTAAAATCCCTCGCGCGAGTACTAGAATATCTTGTAGCCGTTAGCGGCGTGTCATCAAAGAGCTTAGAAGTTCACGAGCATGCGGTTAAAGCCTTTGCAGAGAAAGTTTCTTGGATTCATCCTTTTCATACTCGATACAAAGCCAAGGATGGTAAGACCATTTAATTTAATTACATCGTAAAACTTAAGTTTTGGATTAATACATATACACATTTTTTTTAACAGCCCATATATACCCTACTGCTGAGCACGGGTCTCTCCATTTCTGGAGGAACGGACCCGCCAATCCGCATTGGACGCTTGTTCAATGCGGATTGGCGGGGTTACCAGACTCGGAATAAATATTTGTAATCCATACATATATTTATTCCGATGCGAGGATCGAACCCGCGACCATTAACTTCGCGGACGGAGAGCCCCGCCATTGAGTCAATTGGTGCTCATATATCTTATATATAAACATATATCTTACTAAATAAACTGGAGTGAACACTTAATGTATCAATACATACATATATTAATTCTTAAAAACCTCAAAATTTTTGTGGTTTTCCTTTGAATTGTGAAATATTTGAATTTATTTTCTGTCTAATTTATTTTGTATGTTGATAATGTTATTGCAATTTACATGACTCATTTGCCGTAGTTTTTGTGTCTATAAAAATACATGGCTAGAACTGAAGTGGTAGAGCCACTCTGCAGACGAATACTTTGTCGAGAATGGCGTAATATTTGTCTGTAGCATGAACGAACCGGCTCGCCCGGGGAAGTACCACACTCCTGCAGTAAACCGGCGTCTGAGTGGTTAACTACCACGCTTTGTACGGTGAGCGGCCGAGTTTCGAAGGCCCAACACCCTCCCCCTTTCTCTATCCCCCCTTCTATTCCCACTCCCATAATGACACTCTCCTTAAAGGCCGGCAACGCTTCCGCACTGCCTATGGCACTGCGGATGTCTATGGGCGGCGTTGATTGCTTTCCATCAGGTGACACGCCTGCTCGTTTGTCTACATATCCCATAAAAAAACTGTCAAAACCAAAATATATGTAAAAAAAGTTAGTTATATTTTACACCAAAAACAAAGTTATTCAATCATTGATTGTGGTGTTATTAATATACACAATGTGGTCTTACAGATAATAACAATTTCTATCAAACAACCATTTGTTAGTGCAGTGTTCTAATATGCATTTTGTTAAAATAAGCGTGCATTTTGGCTTGTTGAGCCATAAGTACTTTACCACGCGTCCCTTCGCATAAAGTCAGTGGCATTTGACATCATTTTATATCCGTGACATAACTCGCAAAAAATATCTTCCTCCTCTCGTCGTGACCAGGGACATTAAAATATAACCAATGAATGTCTGATGTAACACTAAGGTATATCGTAATTTCGCGTGCAGCGTCTTCTAGAGGCGGCTGCTCCGCGGATAAATTGCCGACCGAAGCGTTATTGCCGGCGGAATGAGTTTTGTTCGCAACCGTAACGGTCGTGGAAATGGAGTAATTTTTTATCAATTCCCGTTTCGCGTGATAAATACGCTTTAAGACTCGATTGAATAGTATCTACATGCGTATATCAATTACCTCATAAAAATATTCTTTGCTTTTCTTTGATGACAATTAGTTATAATTATCATGGTAAAATGTGTAAAATTAAAACTTTTACTTAGCTAAGATCCGCGACAAGCAAACAAAAACAGAAAAATAATAATGTGTGTTTTTCTACTGGATGAGGTGGATTTACAGGGAAATTAAATTAAATCTTACAGAAAAAGCGGCCGTCAGCAACAACCGTTAAGAGTCACTTAACGGTTGTCTTCCGTAGAGTCTACTATACTTGATGATGCCTTGTATTGAGGCGAAACATATTTCGTTTGCGAGGTGAAAAAGTGGTAACACACACGTTTGGTGTTTTTTGGTAAGATTTAGTTTAAGTTCCCCGTAAATCCTCTTCATCCAGTAGAAAAACACACATTATTAATTTTCTGTTTTTGTTTGCTTGTCGCGGATCTTAGCTAAGTAAAATTTTAAACTGTCTACATAGTATTGGATTTCCGCAAACTAACGCCTGACTCCATTAATCACATTATACCAATGTCAAGTAAAATACGATAATATTAAATCTCTTGAAATATAACTAGTCAACTTATCACGTTACGTCTTGATAAAATGGTGGCTGTTCTACCAAAACCTTCTATGGACTTCTTCAGTCAACTTAATGAGTCACGATACACGCATTTATTTCATATCACTACAATGTATGTATATGATATACGCTGAGTAAAAACCATTTTGTGACACTTTTTATATTTTAATTATTTTTTGTTAACTCTCTTTTAATATGTACAATATAATATTATTTAGGTTTTAATTTCAACATTAAGTTTTTGTAAAAAGTGTTACGAATAAACTTTTTTTTTATTTATATATTCACTCCTATCCCCCGCAGGGGTTGGCAGAGACCACAGAGCTCCATCCGCTACCATTCATCGCAGCGAAACCAATGGAGAGCTTCATTGGTCGCTTCTAGCCCTCGTGAGAATCAGTGACGGGTGGCGAACCACGTCGCCGTCATTTTCAACAAATTAGGTTACGAATAAAGTTTTCTATTTCAATATGATAGCGGTGCAAATCACTGGTAACACGCGAGCTTGACGCCAACGTAACAATACCAGTTTAGGGGTTCTGGGCGCGCGGCAGGTGCCCATTGTGGGTTTTCGAGGGTCATGCACGCGCAACAGCTGTCCGCGACCACAAAGCACAGCCCGACGTTGTTTTATTGCATTTTTTTGTTTTACTGCACCCGAATTAGATTTAGCGTGAGCGGCGCTTGGAGTTATGACAGGCGCTTCTTACTTCTAGACGTTTTAATATAACATTTTCGAATAAGATGAGATTTTCCTTTGACCGTAACTTTATTATTCTTCTTCTATTAACATGTATTATAAAAAAAAATAAAGTCAATTTCTACTTTTTTCCAGCGATGTACACGCTTCACCACTGACGATGTTTATTACTAAATTTATAATATCCTGCTAAATATCTTATATAAGTAATAATTATATATATATATATATATATATATATATATATATATATATATATATATATATATATATATATATATATATATAATAATTTGCTAAAAAATTTCAAATATTAATGGATTAACATCAAGTGTCATCCACTACAAGTTTAAAAAAAATGTATTTGAACTTGAGTAGATAAATAAAAAGTAATAGATGTGATTGAAAATTTGAACATGATGTATATATATATATATATATATATATATATATATATATATATATATATATATATATATATATATATACATATATATTATCAGTCACTTCAATTTTTAAGGAGAGTATGAACTAATAGTAGGAATTAAAAAAAAGCACGGGATTGTATTATATTTGGTTATCTTCTTTTGGCTATCAAATAAAACAGCATTTAAACCTACTACAGCCTAGGTGGTGCGACGATGTTGCCTAGATTGGCAACATCGTCGCACCACCTAGCTTAAAGGATCTTAACCTTTTATGGACTTCACAAGAAGAAATGTATACGCCGTAATAATTAAGATAAACACTTTAGACGGTTAGATAATATGTTTTGTCATGGAAATTGAAATTTGCCCTGATTTGCCTTTGGATTCACTACCGCCCATGAAAAGCTCCAGCATCCCATTAGGTACTATAGCGTGCCTGCGGTACTGCTTACGGCGACACCCGGGATATTTAGGAGGCTCCTTGTTTACTTCTAAAATTTCTTCAAAACGATATTAATTTATCCTTGCGTTTCATTGTACATTTATATAATATCTTATACTTTATTAACACTTTAGCAATTTACATTCCATATCTCAATCAATATTATAGTTTCAATGTTTTGTGCCGGACGGGTGACATGTCTATTCAAAAGACGTCAGCCGAACTAATGCATTTTGATTTATAACAATTTATTTCTTTTTCATTTGCAATTTGAATATTACGAATGTAAAAAAATATAATATAATATAAAAGGTTTTAATGCATTAGTGATACATTTATGAATGTATCACTACAGTACCGTCTCCGTTGGGAAGCTGTGATCTAGTTGAAGGGCATCCCACGCTGCGTTGTAACAAATATTTACTTGATTGATGAACTTCTGGTATTTATGCTATCCTCTTTCGCAAATCTATACTAGAAACTTTTTATGAAATGTCGGTAAAGCTTTAGTGATTGCAAAACAAAAGCAACAAGTTGTGCGTGGGGGCGGGGGCGGGCGGCTCAGCTGAACAAACTAGAACCAAAAATAATTTAAACCTCTAAACAAGTCTGTTGTTGTTGTGAAACCAGTCAGACGCGAGAGATACAGTCTCCTTCCCCTCCCAACACGCCACCCATCCCCCCCGACGTCTAGTAATCCGCGGACTTCTTAACGATCGCTTTGCTTTGATAGCCAATAATTATTTAGCTCGCAGCGCGGGGGTCGTCGGTTCAATTTCCGCGGAGGTCAGCAGTGTAATGTTTTCCTTTACAGCTTCTATAATTAATTACTACTTCGTACTTTATTTTGAAAAGAATAGATGTTTCTTTTTAGCAAACAACGCTTTATTATATTACACAGTAACATTGTATACAATACAAAACAATTCAAACATATAATAATTTTTTGGTTCGAGATGTCGATGACAGAAAATGTACATTACTTGCTGTGAATAGCAAATGACGTATTTTGATTTTACACTTAATTTGTATTAAAAAAAAAACTGCGTCGGATGGCCTCGGTCTTTTTTTAAAGTTTTTTTAATTCTTTTAATCCTCTCAGTCCCCATCGGAGGAGCGTGGTGGGTTAATGTCCATTTCATGTGAAATAGAGAGATCTCGTGTCCTACATTAGCACATAGATGTATATGACTGTATAAAAATGATGTGTCTCAATCATATTGAAATAAATAACGTTATACACTTGTTTGTTAACGTTATTTCTGAGAATAGACACCAGGATTCCGTAGATGATTTGTATGTTTATATACAATATACAAGTCGCTCTATAAATATGAAATGTTTATAAGCTTACATTGGATTTTACATGTGTGTGTACATCTTTTTAACAATCTTATTTTACACATGAACATATTATAAATCTATAAATGTACAAGAATACAGCATATTAATTCTATAATTGTTTTAATACTTGTCACGATTTACATGCTCCTAAGTAACGCGATTTTATCATTTAAATTAGTTATTGCATAGGATACTTTTTTATATATGGAATAGGAAGGCAAACGAACAGGCGTGTCACCTGATGGAAAGCAATTTACACCGCCCATAGATATCCTTAGCGCTATAGGCAGTGCAGAAGCGTTGCCGGCCTTTAAGGAAAATGTCAATATGACACTCAGGGAGGGAGGAGCAGAGGGAAGGAGTTTTGTCCTCCAGAACTAAACCGCTCACCGAACGAAGCGCGATAGCTAAGCTACCACTCACACGCCGGTTTTCTGCGGGAGTGTGGTACTTCCCCGGGCGCGACGGCCCATTCATTCTACAGACAAATAATAAGCCATTCTCGACAAAGTATTCGTCTGCAGCGTAGCTCTACCGCTGTAAATATACCTATATAATAATAATATCTTTATTTTTAAAATGGTTACACTTGTTACAGGACACTACATTATCCCACACTAGGATTCCCTGTGATGGGAAACTAGGCTCTTCCCTTCGTAAATAATACACAAGTGTTACGTTTATTATTTATTATAATTAAGTGTACGTTTATTATAATTAAGTGTACACATAAATATCAAAGAGTAGACAAAGGAGAAAAAATAGATTAAACACTATTGATATTAAAAATTGAATTAAGTTAGATAATAAATTATTAAAGATGTAATCTGTGTATGTGTGTGCGTGTGCGTGTATGTGTGTGTGGGTGTGCGTGTGCGTGTGCGGGTGCGGGTGCGTGTGCGTGTGCGTGTGCGTGTGTGTGTGCGTGTGCGTGTGCGTGTGCGTGTGCGTGTGCGTGTGCGTGTGCGTGTGCGTGTGCGTGTGCGTGTGCGTGTGCGTGTGCGTGTGCGTGTGCGTGTGCGTGTGCGTGTGCGTGTGCGTGTGCGTGTGCGTGTGCGTGTGCGTGTGCGTGTGCGTGTGCGTGTGCGTGTGCGTGTGCGTGTGCGTGTGCGTGTGCGTGTGGGTGTGTGTGTCTGTAAGGATTCTATGATATGTTTTAATTTATCGTTTCATTTTGTTATACCTGACATATTAGCTAACTCTATTATATAAGCTATATTTTTTTTATAATTATTGTTTTTTTTCGTTATTATTTACGGCAGTCCCCAGTTCAAATGTTAATTATGTTAAATGTTAAAGAAACATCCGCCATCAGTCTGGTATCGCTTTCGTATAAAGTATGGCTTCCACCTACCCGCTCCCCGGGCCATCCGTCATCCCGGGCGACTTGTTTAAAGAAAATTCTTTAAAAATAATTGCTTCATTTGCATTTTATATAAACTTGCAAATTCAGTTTCGTGGATGTGTAAACAGAATGCCGCTCACAACTCTGCATAACAACTTGTTTAGTACGTAAATAATTAAAATGTACAAATCTATTTGCGCAGTGGCGGGGCTGACGCTTACGATTTATTTAGGTTAGGTAATATTATTTAGGTTTTAATTTCAACATTAAGTTTTTGTAAAAAGTGTTACAAATAAACTTTTTTATTTATTTATATATTCACGCCTATCCCCCGCAGGGGTTGGCAGATACCACAAAGCTCCGTCTGCTACCATTCATAGCAGCGAAACGGCTCTCCATTAGTCGCTTCTCGCCCTCATGGGAATGAGGACGTGACGGGTGACGAACCACGTCGCCGTCATTTTTCAAAGAATAATGTATATTAAATTCGTCTTAGTGAATCGATCCGCAAGGGAGGATGGAGATCAGCCCCAGCAAAGCCCTGCATGCTGAGTTTCACTATAGTACCCGGGGGAGCTCGATCTCGGGACGGTCGGCACGCTTGTGACTAGGCTCGTCCCTAGCCACGCATCTATTGGCACGGCAGACCGTGGATCGGTGGAGAGGAAGGGAAAGGGTAGAGAAGAAAGGAAAGGTCAGGGAAGGAAATGCGGATTGGGGGGGGGGGGTTACCAGACTAGGAATAATATAAAACCATACATATATTTATTTCAAAGCGGGGATCGAATCCGTGACCATTAACTACGCGGGTGAAGGGCCCTGCTACTGAGCCAATCGGTCGTCGTTATATAGTGTTCCATGATCAATTTTTAAAAAGTATTTTATTTTCTTAAGCTTAATTGAGAAGTTTTGGGAAAAGCGCACCGTACTGGAAAATAAAAAGGTAAAATGGTAAAATATCAACCGCTTCCCCGAGGCGAGGTTGATTGACGAATCTATCTATTAACTGGTGGTTGCCGATACGCAATTAATGGGACTGTCAGTTTCCATTGCTAAACCGGGTTATACTGCGCCCAAGACGAACGATTTGAATTCGCGATTGATGTATGTACAGGATGTCCGGTCGCAGAATTAGAATAAGTCGAATAATCAGAAAACGTATGCTTACTAATTATCTTCTGCCAATATTGAGAGAACATCCCGACTTCACTACACGCACATGGTGTCAAAAAGATAGCGGCACGCCTCATACTGCTAAAGATCATGCTACTTCTTTGTAATTTCTTCCCTAACAAATTAATAAAACGTTTTAACGGTGTCTCCTGGCCAGGTCGCGGGTCTCTCACCCCTATGACAATCTCACCCCTATGATCGTTTTTGTGGGAGGTAAGGTAAAGCAGGTTAGTTGGGCATAGGGGAGCTTGAGCAAAAAGAAGCGAGTGAGGTAGTGAAAGTTATAACGCCAGTTGCGACTGTCACTTGTGTGTTTATTTTGTGTATGTTGAAGCAAATCAAAATTGCGAGTATTTCTTCTATACGAGCCAATAATTATCTATCCTTAATCAAGTAAGCATTCAATTTTTATTAATTAACCGACGACTATCTCAGCACTAAAAGAAAATATCATCCGTGAGGTTAACGGTATCCCGACGTCATTAGTTCAGCGAATGGCGCAGAATACTGTGGCTAGATTCCAAGAGTGTGCCCGTCATGGTGGTTAATATTTAGATAGATATATCGTCACGCCTGTTTTGCATAGGGGGAGGCAGAGACTATAGTTCCCCATCCGCTATGATCCCGGAACATCTTTCTTGCTTCGTCCACACTCATCCATTCTTCCTCTCACATTCATTCTAGGGGAACGGTTCTTCATTAATCGCTTCTCGCCCTCGTGGGAATCAGGACGTGATTCGGACGGGTGGCGAACCGTGTCGCCGTCATTTATACCAAATTAGGTTTATTATAATTCGTTATAGTGAATCCCACGAGCCGCATGGAAGGATGGAGGTCCGCCCCAACAGAGCCCCGAATGCTGAGCTATAGTACCTAATGCACTATATTACCCGGGGGTGCCTGGTCCCGGGACGGTCGGCACGCTTGCGACTAACATTTACACGATATAATTTAAAAAATACACCCCGCAATTTACCCTCTTTATATTATTTTTACTATTTATGTTTCAAAACCCAATTTTATCACCCGACACCCTATACTTGCTCCGAGTTAATTCCACTGCGTGTGTACGGCTGTCTTATTTATGTCACGTCGACGTACTCGCTCGACTTCATTGCCTGACGAATGCAGATGAAATAGACACGTAGGAGCATTAGATGACAAGGCAATACGATCTTACTACCTGTTATGTATATAATATATAATTGGGCTTCTGGAACTCAATCTTTTACCGCGAGAAGCGTGGTAGCTAAGCTCCTACTCAGATACCGCTTTTCTGCGGGCGAGCCGGCCCATTCATGCTACAGACAAATAATATGTCATTCTTGACAAAATATGCGTCTGCAGCATAGCTCCTCCTGTTACACTTCACATATTACAAATAAAGAATTATTATTATAAATAAAACCGATTAAAAATACAAAGTTCTAGGTGTAACCTGCTATCACTGGTGTACAAATATAAACACACACCGCGCCAGTGATCGATATCGTACTGTATACGAGTCGACCTGTCCCCCCCCCCCTCGCCTCCCCCCCCTCGAGCACGGTATGCGCTACCACAACCGCGGACCACCATTAACTGTAGGTATATTAATATAAGTTAATCGTGTGGTCCGCGGTTATAGTGACACCTCACTCCACACACACACTCGAATTAAGTGTAAAGGTTATTAATGGAGTCAGGCGTTACTTTGCGGAAATCCATCACTATGTGGACAGTCAAAAGTTTTACTTAGCTAAGATCCGCGACAAGCAAAACAATAACAGAAAATTATAATAATAGTGTGTGTTTTTCCGCTGGGTTAAAAGTCAACCTTTTCGGTTGTCTTCCGTAGAGTCTACTATACCTGAAGATGCCTCGTGTTGGGGCGAAACACGTGTCGTTTACAAGATGGAAAAGTGTGTAATGTGTGTTTGGTGTTGTGTATAGTGGTTGGTGGGTGGAGAATTGATGGCCGATTTTCGGTAAGTTTTTGGTTTAAGTTCCAAATAAATCCACTTAACACAACGGAAAAACACACATTATTAATTTTCTGTTATTGTTTTGCTTGTTGAGGATCTTAGCTAAGTAAAACTTTTGACTGTCCATAAAGTGTAAAGGTTGTCGACAATTTCGACGCACCATGGTAGAGGTATATATACGCCTAATGTTTGAGGAAATGGACTTCCGATTTAAACGAGACGGGGTCTCGTGTCCAAATCGGAAGTCTTAAAGACACTGTACTATTAAATCATGATAATAATAATAATAACAGGTCAGGGAGTCAGCCTAGCCGCTTGTCTGGTATTTATTGTATTGGTACGCGGGTGTGAGACCCTGGCCTTCCGAGCTACTACCGTATCACTCCTCGCCTACCGTTGCGGTAGTATCATATCCCTGTCACTCTGTGTAAATTCATCTTTTCTTTCTCTTGCCTTTTCGTTTCTTATCTATCTTTTTCCCTAGCTACTGTTTCGCGTTAAGTTCCGTTACAAGCAATTAGTAATATAGAATAGACCTATAAGTAATATAATATAATAAACAATTCAAAAATCAAGTGAAGAAAAAAATGTGCCCCATAACAATGAACCTCAATATATATTTAGTCAGGCATTTTTGTACTAATTAGTAACTAATTGGTATACCGGTCCATCCGTCTCTAATGAGCGACTGTGGACATTGACAAATTACTGTGAATTAGTTGGGAGTGTTTTATGGTCGAATATCTTTGGATTTAATTCCGTAGATTCTTCCTAGACTCTTATTTGATAAAAACTTGATATTTTTCAAATAGACATCCACTTTTGCATTTAGCAGTCAATTAATTGTTATGTCATATAATTTAACATTAACTAACTATAGAGAACTATATATATACTAACTATATATATAACATACACAAATATACACCGTGACTTTTTAATTACCCGAGAAAACTAAAATTCGCGGTGGTAAAAATATGTATGTCAGTAAGTAACATTCAAATATTATAGCGTTCATACAAAAATATTGTTTTATGGGACTTCAAAGAAGTCCTGTAAATGCATCAAATACTTGTACGCCATCTTCGTAGTATTTGTTTACTACTATGCATGAGACGCATGTATTCGTAAGTATGGCAACATGAGTTTGCCGAAAGGTAAAAACGTGTTTTGTTGGCAGGTTGCGCAAATGGTTTTCATTCATAGTTATCCGTACGTAAATATTACGCGGCCAAATTAGGTTTGTTTGGGTGTAGTTCATAAAGGAATGATAATGATGTCCATTTGAATTAGCAAGATTTTTGTTGTATAATTTTTGGTGTATATTAAGGACATTTTTAATAAATATTTCATAAAAATAAAAATTTTTTTTCTTCGCCAAATTTAATGTATATCGTAAACTGAATATATTACATAATTTTCTCGGGTAATATTATATATATATATATATATATATATATATATATATATATATATATAGACCATAGATCTTCATCTGATACGTTCTCGGCACATTTTCCTTGCTTCCTCCAGAATCATCACTCTCCTCATGCAAACCCGCCGGTTAAGAGTACGTGGCCTTTCTTAAAAACTACTCTTCTCATGCAAGCCCGTCGGTTAGGGTACTCTTGATCTGGCCTTTCTTAAAAAATTCAGCAATTTGGTCAAGGTATGTTTTCCTTGGTCTTCCCCTACCAACCCTTCCATCCACATCCGCAACGTAAATTTATTTTACCAGTCGTCTTTTATCCATCCTCTCTGTGCGTCCAAATAGTCTAAGCATTCTATATGTATAGTTATTTACAATTTCTCTTTTCCCACTAACTCATTCTGCTATTCCACTCGGTCTAAAAAGTCTTCCACTACTATGCTTCGCTTGAAATGAAACCGTAGTGTGTTAGACTAGGTCTCGAAAATTAATATATGCATGTACAGTTTATCGACAAGTGTGGCTTAACATTAACTGTACATTTACGTCAGTTAATTGAGTGGCTTATCGCGGTTCCATTGAGACCGCACACTGTACAAAACTCCAGCCGAACGTGAGGGGGTGCCCCTACTTTCAAAAGCCCATTACGGCTTAACGCTCGTGGAAATTGCTTCCGAATCAACGAACAATCGCTCAATAACGCTCGTTCTTTTCAGCCACAATCAGTACATGCTAATAGAGTAGGTTGTTGATACATTATCGTTAAAAATGATAGAGAACAAAAAAAAGATTGGAGACCGACCGATTGGCTCAGTGGCGGGGCCCTCCGCCCGCGGAGTCAATGGTCGCGGGTTCGATTCCCGCATCGGAATAAATATTTATATGGATTTATAAATGTTTATTCCGAGTCTGGTAACCCCCCCAATCCGCATTTCCTTTCCTGCCCCTTCCTTTCATCTCTATCCTTTCCCTTCCTCTCCGCCAATCCACGGTCTGCCGTGCCAATGGATGCGTGGCTAGGGGCAAGCCTAGTCGCAAGCGTGCCGATCGTCCCGGGGTCGGGCTCCCCCGGGGACTATGGTGCCTTACCTCAGCATGCAGGGCTCTGCTGGGGCTGACCAGTGGCTGTTTTTTAATATCCTCCCTTGCGGCTCGTGAAATTCACTAAGACGAATTTAATATACCTAATTTGTCAAACATGACGGCGACGTGGTTCGCCACCCGTCACGTCCTGATTCTCACGAGGGCGAAAAGCGACCAATGACGAGCCGTTTCGCTGCGATGAATGGCAACGGATGGAGCTCTGTGGTCTCTGCCAACCCCTGCGGGGGATAGGCGTGAATATATAAATAAAAAAAAAAAGATATTAAATTCATTCACATTATTTGTTTTGGATAAAATTAAATTATACCATTATATATTCCTATAAATTCATTTTAAATGTAAATAAAATTGAATTCATAGATAGAAACTGGTAAGACGTGGCTCGCTGTATAATCTTGTTTCCCTGTGTCGGGTCGGGACGGTCCTAAATTTAGTTTTTGGTCGAGAAGTTTTACATTGAATTGGACGTTGGCGGGAACTCTTTAATCAAGTTGGAGTTTGGAGGTGGAGAAGTTGTCTGAAAGGGTCCGCACTCACGATCCCGCCAATCGTTATTTATTACACTTCGATACTTTGATCTTAACGTTTGATATAACCGTATTAAGAAATAAATGTAAAAGCTGCCTTCAGACCGACGTTGTGAAGTTTATATACATACATATATTCACGCCTGTCACCCTGTAGGGTTAGGCAGAGACCACAAATCTCCACCTGCTACCATCCTAACACACCTTCCTTGCTTCCTTCACACTCATCCATCTCTTCATCCATCCTTCCTCTCACATTCATGAGATAGTATATATATAGCACCGTAGTAGATCGTCACTCATCACATGAGTGCCGATCGACTACGGTGTGTTTCTCTCGAAACTTTTTTCCATGCATCACCACTCTGTGGAACCAGCTACCTTCGGTTTTTTCGAACCGATACGACATTGGCACCTTCAAAAGACAAACCTACACATACCTTAAAGGCTGACAACGCTTCCGCGACTCCTGCGGTGTCGCGGTTGTCTATGGGCGGCGTTGATTGCTTTCCATCATGCGACACGCCTGCTCGTTTGCCCTCCTATCCCATAAAAAAAAATTCATCGTAGCGAAACGGCTCTCCGTTCGTCGCTTCTCGCCCTCGTGGGAATCAGGACGTGACAAGTGGCGAACCACGTCGCCGTAATTTTTTAACGAATTAGGTATATTAAGATTCATCATAGTGAATCCCGCAAGCTAAGTTTATATGCAGACAAACAAATTACCACATGTTGTCTAATACCCTTTTATCATCCTATGATCGAATTACTGGACATTCTATATGTGTATTTAACGATATTTTCAAATATATATTATATGTGTATCTTTCTCCGCAATTCGCAGCCCCAAAAAACACCTAATACTTCTATTAGTAAAGGCAGGAAGCTCTGTATAAATTCGTGTAGTCATGCGGGTAGACGGGGCTATTTTGGACAAATGATAATGGCGTCGAGGGGCGAGGAGGGGCGGGGTGGATGGTTGGGGAGAATATTCGTGAAATTGTTATATTTGTCATGTGGCAGATTTACGCCAACTCCGATTATAGAACCTTTAGATTTATTTCCAATTGTTGTAGGCACTATCTATTTTTGAGAATAGTTAGATGCCTACTAAGAAACGTAATAGTGATTGATCACGTGATTCATTGTTATACGGCAATACGTTATTGTTAGTCTCAAAAATTCGTATAGTATTGTAGAAAACTGAGAAATAGATCTGTTTTTTATATATTTTATTGTGTCTCTACTCACATTGTATGTCATATTTGTACGTTGAGGGGATGTGAGGTCAAATTGTAATCCGGAAAAAAAGAAATACTCTAATTAAACAATTGTTTAAAACCATTTGTTTAACATTAAAAGTCAAAAGAAGGATACTAACTCACGATCTCAGAACATAAGTGCGATTCTCAATAACTGAGCTATTGTAGGATTATTGTGCGTATTGATTTTATCATAGATTTTCAACAAGAACTGTTAACTGTTTTTTAAAATAGTCCCATTGGAACTACATAACAGTATCGACATTTCATTTTTGACATATATATAGTAGAGGCGACCAATTGGCTCAGTGGCGGGGCCCTCCGTCCGCAGAGTTAATGGTCGTGGGTTCAATTCCCGCATCGGAATAAATATATGTATGGATTACAAATATTTATTGGGAGTTTGGTAACACAGCTAATCCGCATTGGACAAGCGTCGTGGGTTAACGTCCGTTCCTCCAGAAATGGAGAGGTCCGTGCTCAGCAGTGGGACGTATAAGAGTTGTTAAAAAAGATAGTAGAGGCTTGGGAAATTGTTGAAATGAATTTAATTTCACCCGAAAGTCGCATTACAATAATAAAAATTCACTATTTTTCATAGTGAATTTTTATTATTGATGGATCTGTAAAAGTCACATTTCGTAAAATTCAGGATATTTTCGGTGAAAATAATCATCTTTCTGAGACCGCTATTAAGAATTTGGTCATAAAATTTGAGTTGACAGACTGGGCACATAATGTGCCAACACCAGCGCGTGTTCGACCAGGTCGTTCAAGTGAAAATATCGCAGCCGTGAGCCAGGGATGAAGAAGACCTAATTTGTCGCGTCGTGGTCTATCAGATATGATTTTTCATTCATAATTGCCAAACCTTACTTTTTTTAATACAATTAAAATTTGAATAATTGTCATTTATATTCATTGTTTTATTTTTGATTTAAAAACCAAAGTTCTTGTTGAAAAACCCTTCAGCAAAAAATATAGTTAGACAAACTCATTGGTCGCAACCAGACCCAAAAAACTGTTAAGATTTCTGAGAAATTTGTATTTGATCACTCAAAAACAGTTGATTTCAAGGCTGTATAAAACTTGCCTCCGGAAACCAACCGCTCACCGGACGAAGCGCAGTAGCTAAACTACCACTCAAACTCCGGTTTTCTGCGGGAGTGTGGTACTTCCCCGGGCGAGCCGGCCCATTCATGTTACAGACAAATATTATGCCATTCTTGACAAAGTATTCATCTGCAGCGTGGCTCTACCGCTACAAATTATATTATAGGTACCTTTTTAGGAATAGCTTTTCAAACATGCGGCTTTAGTAGTATTAAATAAATTGTAGGCTTTAAATAACTTAAAGGAATTGTGTGTACAAGAGACAACAGAGTTCTAGTAACATGAAAAAACGTACACAAAACTTCCACAGAAATTTTCACAATGAAAACATTGCGGCATACCTTAACTAATAAGTTTAAATCAAATTGTTTCTTGAACGCCGTATGTAATCCCAGTGACACGTCCGCTTGCGTGACCGACGCAATAAAGACTAAATTAGCATACCTCGCACTGGAATACAGCGCGGGGGGACAATGGCGCGCCTTTCCACAAATTACTCTTCCACGCTCTACGCTCAGGGTGGAGTGGACACGCCAGACACAGATACTACAAAGGGCTGTTTGCCCAAACGATTCAGTACAACTGCACCATCCTTTAAAATGACTGACACTGTGAAAACAAGCCTACTCTCGCCTTAAAGGTTAGGAACGCATTTGTAATGCCTATGGTGTATTTAGCCTATGGCTGCGTTGATTGTTTTCCATCTGGCAATACGCTTGCATCTTTGCCCTCTCTCTCCCATAAAAAATCTTTTCTTTATGGGAGATTCACTAATTTTAGACCAAAATTCTTTGAGAAAAACAAACTTCATTTGAGATTTTCTTGGAATTTTGCATAGTGTATTTTCTTGGAATTTTGGTGCCATTCTCGACAAAGTATTCGTCCGCATCGTGGCTTTACCACCACAAAATTTACTTTTAATATAAGTATAATCTCTATTAACAACCCTATTAATGATGTAATTATGCCTTTGCAAATAAATATGGTTCATTTCACCATGTTTTATGGAAGTAAAACCCCGACGTCAGCCATTTTCGATGCGATTGGTAAATAATTCAGATGTTGTGCTTTAAAGATACAACAGACAACAGACGTTACACTCAAAATGTAATTTTGGCATATATTTAAGTTTCGACTGAGATATGAAATATTCACTTCTAGAAACAAGGCGTGGCCGTAGTCTCAGAAGTCAACATTTTAAAGACAAGACCAGCAGTTTATTAAATAAAATACACAACAAAGCTAAGATCACGTTCGGCGAATGAGGTAAAAATAATATACAAAACTAAAAATACATTATACGGGACGTGATCCACTCAGATCCTTAACATCAGACGAAGGTCCTGTCAGTAGTAGCTAGCAGAAGTAACATGGGTCCTCCAACGAGGAGGCTTTGACTGAGCCATCGTCCATTTACATCTGTATGTACTGTTGAATGCGTAATAATTTAATATATGCTCATGTTTCAGTTACTGTAGAAGGAAATAAATTTATCTATTTTCCTTAATTGTAGGTAGGTATTTTGTTAGTCTCGCTAAAACTCAAAAACGGCTCGTTCGATTTGAATAATTTTTATTTTATTTTATTCGCTCTAATACGAGGAAGGTTAATAAATGAAAAAAATATAAATAAAATCTAAAATAACACCTGGAAAAACTAAAAATTCAAAATTGCAAATTTAGTACTTTTACAACTACAACACAATATATAGGACTTACAATACCGAACTAAAATCTGAATACCGGTATTTGATATTTAAAATTAGAAATATCGGGATACCGGCATTCAAACCGGTATTATTGAGAAAAAATTTACTAGTTATATTTTTAATTATCTCAGTTGTTATATTGACTTGTTAACAAATAATATATGAAATCCAATAAATATTGTTCTGAAATGAGTAGATATTATTTATTTTATTACATAAAGAGTAGGAGTAGATAGATACAAAAAAACGTGCAAGTAAAAAAAGTACATATTAAATTTTATGTTACATTTTACATATAATAAATGTGCCAGATATAGATTTTAATACAATGAAATTGTTTATTTATCTTCAAAAAAAAATTCTTGTAATTAATTAATATTATTTTAATTAGATTTATATTGTGCATAAATTAAATTTTTATCAACTAATGTAATACCAAAATACCGGTATTTTTACATAAATACCGGTTTTTAATAACGGACAAAAATCGTCCGGGATTCCGGTATTCGGGTATTCGGTATTTTAAGCCCTACTTGTAGGTAAGTATTAAAGATTTTGGAATGAAGTACCTTTAATTTAGTTTCGGCTTTCCAGTGCAATTTTCATTTTAAATAAACGAGTTATTGTGGTTATAATTTAGCCGGGCTCGAAGTTACAATGAAATCTTTTGCTACAAACTTTGATTGAGTTGTGAACCTTTTAAAATCAAGCAGAGAAGACGGGAATAATTAAATGAATTTATTAGCGTCACGTCTTCCTTGAATTGGTTATGATTGTTATTTTAATGTTTATGCTATTATCATAAATTCGAATTCAAAATTATCAGATAAGATGAATGATATCTTATCTAATAATTTAAATTTTTAAAAAAATTTTAAAACATGATGTTATCAGAATTTTTACTTAACTTAGATCCGCGATAATCTAATATAATATATTATTAGATTATCGCGGTTATTATCTAAGATAATATAATAATATATCGATAGACGTCAGTCGAACTAATGTTTTTGTTTTTAATAAAACATTAATTTTAAATTTTAAAATTACAAATGTTAAAAGAAGTAATATAATATAAAAGATAAAACGTTTTATACCTTTTATATATTCAAATAAAAGGTTTTATTACATTAGTGATTCATTTTTTAATTTATGACTACAGTCCGAAGGATGATTCACGTCAATAGTGAAGTAGTAGGTGGAATTGAACTTCCGACTGCTGATCAAATGGTGATAATGTTTTTAATATCCTGTGTTTTTTGTTTCAGGTAATACATATTACAAGTGTTTTCTCTACATAAGCATCGGTGAGGTTTGTCACGATGTACTTTGTCAAAAGAACGACTAACGTCGCCTGCGCTGAGTTGTTTCTATCGGTCAATAACTTCTTCAACTTTATAATGGATGTCAGGTGGGAGAATTTAGGTTTTCCATATCATAATTACTTATTTGAAAAAAAAAATGTATGAAGTATTCGACCTCTAACTCATTATAAATATGGTTGAATTATCTTTTTTTGAAAGTATTACTTAAGTGGACAGTCAGAATTTTTACTTAACTAATATCCGCAACAAGCAAACACAATAGAAATATATAACATGTGTTTTTTACTGGACGAAGTAGATTTACGGGGGACTTACCGAAAAAACGGCCGTCAGCAACTCATGTACATGATGTATACAAACAGAATATATACTCATGTATTATTAATACAATATATATATATATATATATATATATATATATATATATATATATATATATATATATATATATATATATATATATATATATATATATAATACACGAAATACTTCTTAATTACCCAGACCATCGTTCTACACACAACTCAATCCGAAGTGTATCCCTCTGGAGCGTATAATTGAAATCTGAGGCTTCCGGCTAACCAACTCAATCAGCCAACTTCCACTCAATCACCAATTTATCTGTTGGATAATTTTCAAATGGGTCGCTCGGATATTACCCGACCGACTGTTATCGGCAATTGGTACGACGCAGCGCTAAGCGTCTAATCTCCTCAACCAATTCTGGCCGCGTCACCTCTTACCGTGTGCGATGTCTTCGAGACGTTGCCAAAGAATATTAACTTGCAGACTCGTTATTTCTTTTAAAAATTAAAACAAAATGTTTGTTTTTATTATCGATATTGATTTCTTAGAATAGGTAAACATGAAAGATGTATTTTGGTATTTAATGTTTAATCATTAGATACATACATACATACAAATACATATCGTCACACCTGTCTCTCGTAGGGGTAGGCAGAGACATACAACTCTCCATCTGCTGGATGCTGCTGTGGACTTCCTCTGTGGGTGGATTAGATAGATACTGATAAAAAAACATTTATAATTGTAATATTAGATAAAATTAAGTTATGTATGCTTATCTAGGCTTTTTTTAAAGGGGAATGAGAGCAAACAAGCATGTGTGTCACCTGATGGAACACCTGATCAACGCCGCCCATAGACATCCGCAGCGCCATAAGAATTGCAGAAATAATATTATACAAGTATGTAAGCTTGTTTTTTTATGGTTGTAGCTTCTTTGTATAGGTTTTTTATCACTGCACAGATATCGGGGATAAACTGATCTAAACAATTTTGACAGAACTTTCTTAGGAGGGTAAGCCATTTAACCGATATATATATATATATATATATATATATATATATATATATATATATATATATATATATATATATATATATATATATATATATATATATATATATATATATATATATATATATATATATATATATATATATATATATATAATATATATATATATATATATATATATATATATATATATATGTTATATGTGATGTTGACAAGCTTTTTGAAAATTGGGAGAGACTTCCCTTCTCTCACCTCCAGCGGCAACAAATTCCATAACCGAACATTCTGTACTGTGAAAGATTGGTCAAAGAAATTCGTATGATGAGCAGACATTATTAATGTTAAGTTTTAAGATGTTCTCAAACGTTAGTGGTAAGTTAGTGAATTTTATTAACATATCATCATCAACAGCCTGCGGCAGTCCAATGCTGGACATAGGCCTCCCCCATGAAGCGCCACCTAGCCCGATCTTCGGCTACACGTATCCAGTTCCTGCCAGCCGCCCTGCGCAGATCGTCGCACCATCTAGCCGGGGGGCGTACCACACTACGTTTACCGAGACGCGGTCTCCACTCCAGCACTCGTTTGCTCCAACGATTGTTGGATCTCCGACAAACGCGACAATCCTTATTTTCTCTCTCAATTTATTAACATATATCCTTTGTATTTTTTTTATTATTTTTTATTATTATTTACATTTGAAAACTTAATTCCTCCACTGAATAACTATTACCTGTGAGAAAGCCACTCGCTACGCACACAATCGATACGCTGTTCAGTTGACCTCTAAAACGAACAGTACGTGAACGAAGCTCTTGTTTATCCTTTTTACCATCGTCACCTGTCCACTCGGTTTTGACATTCCTTTCTACACGGTCGTTCGAACGCTACCAAAGGGAAACCTGAAACGTTTCTGTTGAAAAAATAATTTGATTTTGACGGAAATGTCAACTTAATTACATCCGTGTTCGGCTCGTTCTTTCGCTTTGAGCGCTCCCGTTTCGTCGGTCCGGGTCCGCTCTTGGATTTCTGTTTATTTAAAAGGTCCCGGGCTCAAAGGACGGCTCGACATAAGGTTGTAAGCTTACACTGAAATAAACTTTGTGGACAGTCAGAATTTTTACTCAGCTAAGATCGGCGACAAGCAAACAAAAATAGAAAAATAATAATGTTTGTTTTATTAGAAGAAGTTGATTTACAGGGAACTTAAATTAAATCTTACTAAAAAACAGCCGTCAGCAACCCTCCACCTTCCGACCACACCAAACACACACCACCACTTTTCCACATTGCACACGACACGTGTTTCGCCTCAACACGAGGCATCATCAGGTATAGTAGACTCTACGGAAGACGATCGTTAAGTTATCGATAGACTCAATTAATTATCTGAAATAAACTTGATGTTTATTTTCATCAATTTAATGTAGTTAAGAGGATAGAGTCACGGTTTCGATCCTCAGATCATGATACCAGAATAAATATAATATCTATGGCCTATAGATAATTTTTTTGATCTCTGATTACCCTGACAATATTCGCATTGGACGAGCGTGATGGATTAATGCCCGTTCGTCCAGAAATGGGGAGACTTGTGCCCAGCAGTGGGGCATATATGGGCTGTGAAAAAAATGTAATTAAGAACACATCAACAGCTTAAAGAATTTGTGTTTAATATTGATAAAATAGTCGTCGACATTGTCCAAACTTGGGTTGTCAAAATATAAAATTAACCATATATACATAGATTTGTATGTATGCAAGTAATTTAAACGCAATCCCAGGGCTGGGTGTAAACGGTTAATGTATTGTGATTTGGGTAATTGCATAGGCGCATATCGTACATAATGAGGCCATCAAATGAGCGTGCACGGCCGTATTTGTACAAAACAAATGCGTTGTTTGTCGATAGTAAGCGCAACTATATTGACTGTTAGCAGAATCTGTTCAAATTCGAAAATGGTCTGGAAGTACATAATAAAGTATACACAGTACCTGATACACGAGGAATGCATAAATTGTTCCGGTAGTTCTATTTATTCATTTATTTAATCCACACCATATCATATGCTAATAATTATATAAATTATTGAAGCAGTAATAATGGATTACGTAGTGATCAAGAAATGAAATCGCCCTTAGCTCCAACAAGATGAAACGTGTTCTTTCTAATCCGCAACCAGAAACACCTTGTGCATTAGAATGTTCCATTATTACATCTGGCCTGTTCTTCTGTACGAATGTGAGGCTTTGACGCTTAAAAAGGACCTCAGAAAACGTATAGAAGCGTTAAAAATGTGGGCATTTAAATCTATGTTCGTTATTAGCTGGATTCAAAAAGTGGGCAATACTGAGGTTTTCTTGATGGAATACCATTTACTTATAATTATAAAATACTTGAATTAGAATCACTATTGATAAAAGCCAATAAAAATTATAACAAATAGATATACGTCAGAAATAGGCATAATAAAAATGAAGAAACATAATAAAAAAGAAATGAAAACTTAAAACTGTATTTTAAAATTTCAATCTAATTGTAATATTAAATGCTGCTATAACTACAGAATGTTGCTGACACAACTCACAAAACTTTATCCATCCATGAAGAGTCCTACGCAAACATATACAATCGGGTATATACAATGTGTTGGCGTGATGCGTGTACGTAGGCAGCTGCGCGCGCACTAACTGTATTTAAAGTATGTCTATAGCATATAAGCATTAGCTTGTTGCTGACGCGAAACCATAGATTTTTTCCCTACCCAGAGTCGTGTAACGCGGCTATAGAAGTATCCCGACATATTTTTTATGCAGATAAAATTTAGCCACTGTATTCTGTGCCTAAATAGAATAGAACAGAAGGAATTTAGCCACAGTATTCTGTCACTACTTCAGCGAAAAGCATGAAGTGGCACTCAACATTTTATCATAAAACTCGCACTTTTTTTCGTAAACATGAATGAATTTTATTTATATACTTTGTAGTTTTTTTATTTATATTTAAAAGCCTAATTCTTCCACCACACAATCTGTAGATTACAGAAGAGAGAGTGTTGGTATTTTGATGCGTTGTGATTTCTTAGCGATGTAAGTTGAAAGTTGGTATATTAATGCCAAAATGCATTTATATGAGATGTAGTAATAACGTTATTTGTATAAGGAGCATTCCTCGAGATTATCGATCCATCGACTAGCGTATCTTACAGAGCGGTGCGCTGCAGGACGTGACTTGATTTACAAAATATTCAGTGAGAGTTTTATCAATTTTATTTTGTGTCAAACAAGATACTTGATGAGATTTAGTTATGAGAAGGTGAATTTAATTCGTGGACAGTCAGAACTTTTACTTATAATAATGTGTGTTTTTCACTGGAAGATATGGATTTACGGGAAACTCAAACTAAATGATACAGAAAAAACGGTCGTCAGCAACTCTCCATTTCCCAATCAGTATCAACAAAACCAAACACACACTACCACTTTTCCACATTGCACACGACATGCGTTTCGACCCAACACGAGGCAACATCAAGTATAGTGGACCTCACGAAAGATAACCTTTCATCATCATAATCAGCACTTTACGGTTGTCTTCCTGTTGCCTGACTCCATTAATCATCGTGAATTTATTTATTTATTAGGCACAAAAAGAAGTTGCAGTCTTAAAGAACTACTATATTATATAAACTTAATAACGCCTAGACCATAACTGTTTAAATTTGCGCACAGCGTGGCTACATTTTAACAATAGAATTATTTATTCATAATTATATATAATAATAATGAAATACAATAAAATTAAAAAGATATAATAGACCACAGAAAAGATAACAATAATCTCATGATCTATCGGCTGCCAAAGACATCCCGGGGCGATCGCTTTAATTGCTGTATTTTGATACCGAAAATATCGAATGTTTTTGTACTGCGGTCAATTAATATATGATTGTATAGGCGGCATATATGTGTAATGCGTTTTTTACCCGTCTAGCTGGATTAACAAGACCATATCAGTCCATATTTTGTATCACTACAGCCTGTATGAGGCCACAAAAGTATCTTTTTTAATAATACGTGCAAATTAAATACGCGACTATGTTAATGTTGTCCTGAATCAGGGGTACCCAATCTTTTTCAGTCCACAGCACACTTAAAGGAATTTTGTTTTAGCGCCTTAGTAACTAGTCGAAATAGGGTGCACTGATTTAGGGCGGTTTTAGTTGCGTTTTAAATTTATATCGACCAGCAAGAATATATTCATTATTTTAGAAGATTAACAAATAAAATAAAAAATGTTAACAGTACGTAACTAACGTACTGAGTTAGTTTAGCTTGTTGAGTGAACACATTTTTTGTTATTGTAAATGATGCAAGTTCTTATTAAAAAAAATCACACCGCATTAACTACAGCAAACCGAAATCCAAATAGCTATTACGCCGCACGGCGCCCGTCTTTGCCTGTACGACGCACACTTTGAGAACTCCTCTCCTTTAGGCAAGACATTATTAAGTTAAAAAATTGTGTTCCATACTAGAAGGCACTTTATCCGTCGATTTCTACCTCATTTAATGAAGGACATTTCACATAATTAATTTATAGAAAAAGTATTGAGGTATTATATGTAAATTGTGTGTTAATAAAATATAACAAAGTATACATATAAATCCTACTAATATTATAAATGCGAAAGTTTGTGAGTATGGATGTATGTTTGTTAGCCTTTCATGAAAAAATTACTGGACAGATTTGGATGAAACTTTACAATAATATAGGTTATACATCAGAATAACATATAGGCTACAATTTGTAATGATTTTATGTAATTTTGGTCGTAATATAACGATACATATCAATTAAGTCGGAAAAAAATCTGACCTGTGAGAGCTATCTTGGAGTACGCTGCCTAAACCATTGGAGTTACACAAAGATGATGTACCGTAGGATTGTTTGTCTTGAATAGTTCTAAATAAAAGTCCGAAACAGCATATCTACCTTTTATGTGGAAGCCACTATGACCAAAATTGTGAACAATAAGTAAAAAAAATATATTTGTTTAAAATGAACCAAATTTCACGCGAACGAAGCCGCGGGTAAAAGCCAGTATGATATAAATGTACAATGAAATGCAGGAATAAATTAATATCGTTTTAAAGAATATTTATTTTAAGATAAAAACCCTTAAGATCCCGTGTCGCTGCAGTTAGTAGGAAGTAGGTGTAAGTATTGGTTGGTGTCGGTAATGTACAGACTTCTTAAAGTGTTTCCAAGACACAATTTCGCAACGGAATGGGGACATTCAAAGTACGGCAAACGTTAAATGGACGCAAAACGGATGCCCGCCCACTTCGGGAATGTGACTAACTTGTCCGGATTATCGCTCGGCCCGGGTACTGTACACCCGGGCGGTGACGTCACGACGCCTCATTAGAATTCATCCCGGGCAAAAGGCGCAAGACGCTCCTTTATCCGCCGATTTATTATGAAAGGGGTGTTCTCGCAGTAGCGAAGTATTGTGAGCGTATAACACAAGTATTATGTGCCTCGTTCACATTGTGTTATGGTGTATGAGATTTAAGGTTTAAAACTGAATAATTCAAACATATTGCCTGTCTTCGTTTACCTTACTTTATATACACCTGCTTCCCGTAGGGGCAGGCAGAGGTCACAGATCTCCATCTGCTACAATCTCGGCATACTTATGTACATAACATACACTAATGTAGTAAAACCTTTGTAAAAATGTGAAATGAAATAGAAATAAATTTGTTATAAAACAAAATGCATTAGTTCATCTGACGTCTTTTGACGACTATCACCCGTCCGACACAAAACATTAAAATAATAATATTATTATAATTTTAATGTATATATATATATATATATATATATATATATATATATATATATATATATATATATATATATATATATATATATATATATATATATATATATATATATATATATTGAGATATAAAATGTAAAGTGAAAAGTGTTAATAAAGTATAATATATTATAGAAATTAACAACACAAGAAAAAATAATATTATTTCGAAGAATTTTATTTAAAGATCCCTGGTGTCATCCGGGTTAGCAGTACGGCAGGCACGCTACAGGCTCTACTCTTGACCAGGCCTTTCCTAAAAATATCGGCAGTTTGATCAATATATATTTTATATGTACTTACGTATAACGGAAACATATATGCGTATTTGAGCTCACATTCATTGTACATACACTACATTGTACTACAACATCGATCAAGTACTTGTTTCCTTCGTCCGTCCTCCGAAAAAGCCACGCAGTTGACTCACTCACCGCGGCGACACAATTTGAATACAATTTCCAACAAATCAATTTCCAGCGGCGTCTTACTCATAATGCGCTCCATTATTCATGCAGTTTTATGGAAATTTACTCTCGCGGTAAGAGTTCCACCCCGATTCTCATTCCAACTGAAGACATTTGTGTCTTAATTAATATTTTTGTGTCATTAATACGACTGCAGTTAGGATCTAATTAAACCTAACATCGCAATCGGTGCTGAAGAAAAAGCCAAACTAAGATCCGACTGGAAAAATGTACTAATTTAGGCTAAGGCCGTTATATGTGGATAAGGCCATACTAAGTGGATATTAAGACAACATCCTTCAATTATTTTTTCAATATAAAATTGAGAACATAAAGTTACTTTGTATGTTCCTAATATTAATTCACACTCAAGGACAGTTCAAATTATCCATCGTTAATAAAATACTTTTTACTCACTCACTCAAGTTCAAATGATTTTTTTTAAAATTTGTAGTGGATGACACTTAATGTTAAGATTATTAATAGAGTCAGGCGTTACTTTGCGGAAATCCATCACTCTGTGGACAGTCAAAAGTCTTACTTAGCTAAGATCCGCGATAGGCAAAACAATAGCAGAAAATTAATAATGTGTGTTTTTTGTGCTGGACGAAGTGGAATTATTTGGAACTTAAACCAAAAACTTACCGAAAATCGGCCATCATCACCACCAAATATCTTTTCGGTTGTCTTCCGTAAAGTCTACTATACCTGAAGATGCCTCGTGTTGGGGCGAAACACGTGTTGTTTACAATATGGAAATGTGTTAATGTGTGTTTGGTGGGTGGAGAGTTGATGGCCGATTTTCGGTAAGTTTTTGGTTTAAGTTCCAAATAAATCCACTTCATCCAGCACAAAAAACACACATTATTAATTTTCTGTTATTGTTTTGCTTGTCGCGGATCTTAGCTAAGAAGGACTTTTGACTGTCCAATTAATGTTAATACATTTTTGTTCAAATATTAATTAATTAATTGAATTTTATCAATTATTTTTTAGTTATATATGAGAGAGAGCAAAAATTGTTATATTTATAGGATTTCAATCAGGATATAAATTTAAGAATAAATACCGTCAGTGGCGAAGGGTGTACATCGCTGGGAAAAAGTAGGAATTGACTTTTATTTTTTTTTATATTAATTGTAATGTTCTGTATTGTTAGATGCGAGATTGTTATTTCGTATTTAAACCGGACGCGCTGGGACGTGGAAAATCCCCATGTCCGGATCACAGAAAATGGGAAACCTCAGTTCAACTCACGTATGAATATTTAAAAGTTACGTTGAAACCAATGAATGTTTTAAATTGGATTCATTTATAAATCTAGTTAATCTAATATTGTACTGCAATCCGTAAAACCTCGAACACATTTTGCCGTTAATACTCACAATATATTAATCCAACTAAAAACATTGTTTAAAAGTATGAAAAACTTTAAGAATAAATTCTTCAACTGGAGAAGTCTAACTTATATGTATACACTTATATCTTTCACTTTTTATAGAAAACAAAAATTGGTTTTCCATCTTTATTCAAGTAACCAATGAGAAGGTTCTCTGACGAGCAATATAGAAACGTGAATTCTTGCGGATCGACAACTTTTTTCTATGTGATAGGAAGGCAAGCGAGCAGGCGCGTCACCTGATGCAATCAACGCCGCCCATAGACATCCGCAGCGCCATAGGCAGTTCGGACGCGTTGCCGACCTTTAAGAAGAGTGTCATTATGGGAGTCGGAATAGGAGGGGTAGAGGGAGGGGGAAGGGGGAGGGTGTTGGGCCTCCGAAACTAGGCCGCTCACCGTACGAAGCGCAGTAGCTAAGCTACCACACCGACGTCGGTTTTCTGCGGAAGTGTGGTACTTCCCCGGGCGAGCTGCACATTTTTATGGGATAGGAAGGTAATCGAGCAGGCGTGTCACCCTGGCAAGCAATCAACGCCGCCCGTAGACATCTGCAGTACACTTGCTGATGCGTTGCCGGTTTTTAAGAATTGTGTAGGCTTGAGTTTATTGAAGGTTCCAATGTCGTAATGGTTCGAAAACACAGAAGTTGAGCTGGAGGTAGCTGGGTCCACAAGGTAGTAGTGCATGGAAAGAAGTCTCGAGAAAGCACCGCGCCGGCAGCATCACCCTGTATACAAAAAACACTAAAGCATAACACAAAAAATCACTTAAGTACATAAATCACAAACAGAGAAACAAAACAAAATAAAAAAGTGCAAAGTAATACTGTTGTAAGTGTTCGAAATTTCGTAGGAGAAGTATTATTTGAATACTTGAAATCGTACATATGAAATTTATGTTGAAAACGAAAAAAATGGAGTTAATCCCCGTGCGGGGGAATGACGCGCCACCCTCCCCCCATCGCCGGTGAGGCCGGTAGGTTGTTTACCTTGTAAATATTAATACAACCCTCGGAGCCTTCGCAAATAGATATAAATAACAAACATGTGTTTATACGGATTTATATTATAATTCTTGTATATAACTTTAATTTTTACCAAATCGTTTTAAATATTGCCTCAGTGGCGGGGCCCTCCGTCCGCGGAGTCAATGGTCGCGGGTTCGATTCCCGCATCGGAATAAATATTTATATGGATTTATAAACGTTTATTCCGAGTTTGGTAACCCCCCCATTCCGCATTTCCTTTCCTGCCCCTTCCTTTCTTCTCTATCCTTTCCCTTCCTCTCCGCCAATCCACGATCTGCCGTGCCAATGGATGCGTGGCTAGGGGCGAGCCTAGTCGTAATCGTGCCGATCGTCCCGGGGTCGGGCTCCCCCGGGGTCTATGGTGCCTTACCTCAGCATGCAGGGCTCTGCTGGGGCTGACCTCCATCCTTCCTTGCGGCTCGTGGGATTCACTAAGACGAATTTAATATACCTAATTTGTCGAAAATGACGGCGACGTGGTTCGCCACCCGTCACATCCTGATTCTCACGAGGGCGAAAAGCGACCAATGACGAGCCGTTTCGCTGCGATGAATGGCAGCGGATGGAGCTCTGTGGTCTCTGCCAACCTCTGCGGGGGATAAGCGTGAATATATAAAATATATAAAAAAAAAAATATATATATATATATATATATATATATATATATATATATATATATATATATATATATATATATATATATATATATATATATATATATATATATATATATATATATATATATATATATATATATATATAACCTGTAACTTAACTAAATTAATTATTATTAATGGAGTCAGGCGTTACTTTACGGAAATCCATCACTATGTGGACAGTCAAAAGTTTTACTTAGCTAAGATCCGCGACAAGCAAAACAATAACAGAAAATTAATAATGTGTGTTTTTCAGTTGGGTTTAGTGGATTTATTTGGGACTTAAACCAAAAACTTACCGAAAATCGGCCATCAACTCTCCACCCACCAACCACTATACACAGCACCAAACACACATTACCACTTTTCCATCTTGTAAACTTTATAAATTAAACCTTAAAACACCTTGTAAATTAATTATTACTTATTTTGAGAAAAAAAATCTATTTATTTATTCGTCCCCGGTTACCCCGCTGTATATGTTATATGCCCGTGCCCAGAGGATGAACATATAAAAAGAATAACAACAATAAACCATCTTATCACCAAATTAATATATATATATATATATATATATATATATATATATATATATATATATATATATATATATATATATATATATATATATATATATATATATATATATATATATATATATATATATATATATATATATATAATATGGTTATTTTTATAACCTTTAAAAGAGACAATTTTTAGAATCCTTTATCTATTTTGGCAATACATTAAAATTATAGGAAAATAACGAATAAATGGCCCAGGGAATCATTTGTTTACGTTGTTTCGTACACGGTAAATTGGCTAGACAAATAATTCCATCTAGGAAATACTAGCTGGCGGCGGCGTTTGCGTTGCGTTTAGCGTTGAAACAGAAAAAATGTATTTTTCTGTTTCAACGCTAACTTTATACGCCGTTAGACATTTTTGATACTTCTTTTTAATCTAAGGTTAATTATACAAATCAAATAATTCTAATAAATTAATAATAATTTCAACACACTATCTACAGTACCTACATATATGGACAGTTAAAAGTTTTACTTAGCTAAGATCCGCGACAAATTATCTTGTCGCGGATCTTAGCTAAGTAAAACTTTTGACTGTCCATATAGTGATTGATTTCCGCAAAGTAACGCCTGACTCCATTAATAAGTACCTACATAGTTTTCATATACTTTGAAGTTACGTTAAACATAACGTAGAATTAATTAATAGATCAACCTTAATTACACCGTTACACAGAGATACGTATTTCTATGAACGCGGGAGAAGATACATTTCTTCCATCTGGTAAATTGGATGCTGGGCTAGAAACAATTTATAGTGTAGACGCGAAACATAAGCACTTCGCGCGAGGTGGTGGTGGTTGGGTGGTGCTGATGGTGGTGAGGGGGAGGGGAGTAGCCGAGCGGCCTCGTAGTGAAATATTGACGCAATATCCAGCGTAGGTGCAGTTATCTGCCGCGAGGGGGCGCGTGTGTCTGCTTAATGTATGACCAATTATCGCGGGATAAGTGGAAGTTTACATTCCGTGAAGTTTCACGTCCGTGTTTAAGATTATACAACATCTAGGTACCTACATCCAGAGTTCTTCTATTTATTTTCACAGCCCACATATGTCCCACTACTGGGCACGGGCCTCCCCATTTCCGGAGGAACGAACGTTAACTCACCACGGTTGTACAGTGCGGATTGGCGGGGTTAATCAGATTCCGAATAAATATCTGTAGGCCATACTTATATACAATATTTAATCCGATGCGGGAATTGAACTCGCGACTACGTGGGCAAGGGGTCCCGCTACTGCACTAATAGATCGTGGTTATATCATTTGTATATAAAAAATATAAAACACTATTCCTTTTACAATTAAATCAATCAATTTCTATTCGAATAATTCATTCATCAATTAGGTTCCATTATTATTAATGGAGTCAGGCGTTACTTTGCGGAAATCCATCACTATATGGACAGTCAAAAGTTTTACTTAGCTAAGATCCGCGACAAGCAAAACAATAACAGAAAATTAATAATGTGTGTTTTTCTGTTGGGTTTAGTGGATTTATTTGTTTGTGTGTACAAATAAATCCACTAAACCCAACGGAAAAACACACATTATTATTTTTCTGTTATTGTTTTGCTTGTCGCGGATCTTAGCTATGTAAAACTTTTGACTGTCCATATAGGTTTCACTAGTTAACTTTTACAATGAACTAATTTTACCATCTTATGTCGACCAATTGGATCAATGGCGGGACTCCCTAGTACAAAGTCAGTGGTCGCGGGTTTGATATTTATTCGTCCCCGGTTACCCCGCTGTATATGTTATATGCCCGTGCCCAGAGGATGAACATATAAAAAGAATAACAACAATAAACCATCTTATCACCAAATTAATATATATATATATATATATATATATATATATATATATATATACATATATATATATATATATATATATATATATATATATATATATATAATATGGTTATTTTTATAACCTTTAAAAGAGACAATTTTTAGAATCCTTTATCTATTTTGGCAATACATTAAAATTATAGGAAAATAACGAATAAATGGCCCAGGGAATCATTTGTTTACGTTGTTTCGTACACGGTAAATTGGCTAGACAAATAATTCCATCTAGGAAATACTAGCTGGCGGCGGCGTTTGCGTTGCGTTTAGCGTTGAAACAGAAAAAATGTATTTTTCTGTTTCAACGCTAACTTTATACGCCGTTAGACATTTTTGATACTTCTTTTTAATCTAAGGTTAATTATACAAATCAAATAATTCTAATAAATTAATAATAATTTCAATTTATATGATAATTTCAAAAAAAAGTATTTTTTTTTTGTAATAACAATTACAATATTTTTTTTTATGGAATAAGAGCAGGCGTGTCACCCTGACATCCGCAGTGCCATAGGCAGTGCAAAAGCTTTGCAGACCGTTAAAGAAAATGTCATTATGGGAAAGTTCCGGGGGGTAATGGGTTGGGTCTCTTGAACTCAACCGCTCACCGGACGAAGCGCGGTAGCTAAGCTACCACTCATACTTCGATTTTCTGCGGGAGTGTGGTACTTCCCCGGGCGAGCTGGCCTAATCATGCAGACAGACAAATAATACGCCATTCTCGACAAAGTATTCGTCTGCAGTGTGGCTCTATCACTTTGTTTTGCTTCAAGCTGGAAATGCGTTTCTGAAGATCGTAGTCGTTTTGAGGAAACAGAAAAAAAGGGTAACCATTATTCTGTTGCGTCTGGCAGGGATGCCAACATTGAACGATCATCAAAAGCCAGCTGTAACAAGAAGGACGTACTCCGCTCATCGAACGGTTCCACGCGTAATTACAATAGACGCACAAGTTTAAATTGCCCCGCGGCGAACGAGTTCTGGGGTAACACATCGCTATTGTTTGTCACAGCAGCACCGACAAAGCGCTAACTTTATGAAACTAAGTAATTGTGGGGTGACGGGCCCAAGTGTGTGCCCTGTACAAACCCCTCCACTCAATATATGATGTACATTGTTATACAAAAGACAAATTTACAACACTGTGATAGTGTTAGAGCCACACTGCAGGTGAAGACATAGGCCTCACCCAAGGCGCGCCACCTAGCCCGATCTTCGGCTACACGCATCCAGTCTCTGCCAGCCGCCTTGCGCAGATCGTCGCTCCATCTAGCAGAAGGGCGTCCTACACTACGTTTGCCGAGTCGCGATCTCCACTCCAGCACTCGTCTACTCCAATGATTGTCGGTTCTCCGACAAACGTGTCCAGCCCATTGCCACTTCAGTCTGCTAACTTGAAGAGCAATGTCGGTGACTCTGGTTCTCCGGCGAATTTCTTCATTTCGAATTCTGTCCACCAGAGAAACCCCGAGCATAGCTCTCTCCATAGCCCTCTGAGCGACTTTGAGCTTGGCGAGGAGACGGACTGTCAGTGTCCATGTCTCGGCACCGTAAGAGAGTACAGGCAGGACGCACTGGTTGAAGACTTTTGTCTTCAGACTTTGTGGTATGGGCGACGAGAAGACTTGACGGAATTTGACGAAATTGCAGATGAATACTTTATCAAAAATGGCATATTATTTGTCTGTAGCCGTGAATGGCGGCCAATTCTCCTACAAATCGTCACCTCCTCCAGTTTACTTTGTAATGATTTTATTGAAAGATAATTATTCAAGAACGCATCTGAGACGCCTCCGACGTTGCTGATGTCTATGTGCGGTGGTGATCACATACCACCAGGAAACCCGCTAGAAACTTTGCCTGCTTAGTTATAAAAAAAACTTATTTGATATTTCATTATTAAACTTATTTGATATTTATTCCTTTCGATACTCATTCCTTTCATTACAATCTGGGGATTGTAATGAAACCAGAGGACCAATACCCTTCCCCCTCCATCTCCTTCACCCCCTCCCTTCCTACTCCCACTCCTATAATAACACATTCCTTAAAAGCCCGCAACGCTCCCGCACTGCCTATGGCGCTGCGGATGTCTATGGGCGGCGTTGATTGCTTTCCATCATGTGACACGCCTGCTCGTTTGCCTCCCTTCCTATCCTATAAAAAAATATGTGAATATTGTAGCAAAGTATAGCAAAAATATAAAGTTATATCTGTTTCACGTAAGATAAAGAGGGTATAAAGCGTTGCAAGAATTCCTAACTCGGTGATTAGGCGGAACAATTTTGACAAAACTCCTTCTTCAAAATTACCCCATCAACGAGATGTTGTAAAAAAACTTATAATGAAAAAATTAGGGTAGGTGTAATTCCGCGAAAACGTTGCTGTCTTCCTGTGCGCCTGGAATACGGTGACGTCACAAGGGTCGCTTGTCCCGGGCAACGCGGCACGACCCCCGGACAATGGGCCGGAGGATATTGCTCGGAGGAAGTCCCTATTGTGTCGTGGCCTTTAGATACAATGTAAAATGTTGTGTTTAATTTTTTTATCCTCTGATTACGACCGTATGAGCGTGCTATTGTATAGTACGTTTTTAGCCAACAATTCTGGGTTCAATACACTATGCTTGCCATAGTTTGACATATTGAAAACGTATAAAAAAATTCTATTTATTGCAATAGAAATAGAAATACAAACCGATTATTTGTGACATATCTTTTTTACAAGAAGTTAATGTTAAAAAAACTTAAACAGAAATTAAATTGAATGTAAACTAATTAAAACCTAAGATGTGACACACACAGACACACAAAAATCATTTATTTTTACTCAGTGTAAACCAAGCCTCTATTGGAGCATCTAGCGCTGGTTATCAATAAGTGATAAGCACAATTAGCAATCGCGCACGGCGATAAGATTAGATAAGGTTAGAATACACAAATAATTTCAGAGTGGTAGAGCCACGCTGCAGACGAATACATTGTCAAGATTGGCAGAAAATATTATTTGTCTGTAGCATGAACGGGCCGGCTCGCCCGGGAAAGTACCGCACTCCCGAAAAAAACCGACGTCTGAGTGGTAGCTTAGCTAACGCGCTTCGTACGGTGAGCGTGTGAGTTTCTGACCCATAATGACCTTTTCTTGAAGGCCGGCCACTTCTGCATTGCTTACGGCAAAATTATCAATATGCCTCTCTGAGTTAGCAAAGCGACGTGGCAATGGGCTTGTGTTGTGTCTTGGCAGACTTAGTGTAGGACGCCCCCCCCCCAGATAGACGGTATGACGACGGCACGAGGACTGGCTGAAACTGGACGCATGTAACCCAAGCTCAGGTTAGTTGGCTATTTAAGAAGGTTAGGAAGCCGACAAAGAAAACTATATTAATCATGTTACATAATATTTGATAAACGCTGGTTGGTTATTAGATATTTTATGAAAGGCCGATTTATCAAAGAGCACGATAACAGAAAAATTAATTTCCGGAGTGATTTGTAAGAGTTGCTGAATAAAATCCCTATTATTAATATACTTTTTTATTCACGTTTCGTTTATGCTACTTATATGTTTTATTATTTATAACCTTATGATGATTGTCCGTTGAAATTAGAGAATATTTTTTTATTTTATTATATTTATTTTGTTACTCAACAAATACAAACATATGTGCTTATACTTCTTACTACACGCGCCAAGGTTTTTTTATGGGATAGGGAAGGCAAACGAGCAGACGTGTCACCTGATGGAAAGCAATCAACGCCATAGACATCCGCAGTGCCATAGATTGTGCGGAAGCGTTGACGGCCTTTAAGGAAAGTGTCATTGTGAGAGGGGAGAGGGAGGGAGGAGGGAGGTTGACGCTTCGAAACTCAACCGCTCACCGGATAAAGCGCAGTAGCTAAGCTACCACTTAGACGCTGGTTTTATGGGGGAGTGTGGTACTGCCCCAGTGCGAGCCAACCCATTCAAATAATATAATTTTTATTTTTTAAATTTTTCAAATCTTTTCCCGTAATAATTGGTGATTCTCAGCTTAATAAGCATTTTACATGGTACTCGTCTTGTATCATATTCTCCTTTATTTACGTATTTTTCTCTTAATAACAATATTATTAATATAAAATAAACACTATAAAAATAATATTATTACTAGGGTTATTAATCCTTCGGGATAAACCAAGCACACGAAGGATCATGCATCCAAGGAAAGGAACCTTCTCACGATCCTAGCCGTGCACAATATGGCTGCTTTTTGAATTTGTATCATATTTATTGTTAACATATATTTCATAATCGTTTCTACAGTAGTGTTGTAGAACAATAAGTTATTCAATCTTTTTGTGTACAGGTAATATTTTACAAATGGTAAATAACTTATTATAGTCCTTTTAACAATAACTTTTAACTTATTTGCTAACCAGACAATCAGTCTTATTTGTAATTTTTTTATATGCTACTAATATTATAAATGCTAAAGTTTGTGAGTATGGATGTATGCTTGTTACTCTTCACGACGGATTTGGATAAAACTTTACAGTAATATAGGTTATACATCGGAACAACATATAGGCTACAATTTGTAATGATTTTATATAATTTTGGTCGTAATATTACGATACATGTCAATTAAGTCGGAAAAAAATCTGGGCTCTGAGAGCTATCTTGATGTACGCTGCCTAAACCATTGGAGTTACACAAAGATGATGTACTGTAGGATTATTTGTCTTGAATAGTTCTAAATAAAAGTTCGCGACAGCATATTTATGTTGAAGCCACTATGACCAAAATTGTGAACCATAAATTAAGTAAAAAAAATATAATTTATTTAAAATGATCTGTCACGAAACTTAATGTGACAGAGCAAATTTCACGCGAGCGAAGCCGCGGACAAAATTTAGTATTTTAAATAGTTGAAAAACGTCCGCCCATGAACGATAAGTCCGTAACTAGTGAGCTAATTAGTGAGTCAGCGAACGCGTAGAACACAACTCATAACGTGTGCTTGTCTGCGAGTGCATTTTGTTGATAAAACTTTCCCACTATGGACCTTAACTTACTACCTACATATATTATTAACATGCGTTTTCCAGTTCAAATTCCGATCAATAGTTAAAATATATGATCAGCTATTGCGGCTGTGTGATCATCATCATTAGTGTAGTTGTAACAGTTCACTACTGGACTGTGGCGACCATTAAAATTGGGTGTCATAATCAACAGGCTCGCTGAGCAGATTGAGTAAGTCTGCTTCTGTTAGATACATACATACGTACATATCGTCTCGCCTGTCTCCTATAGTGGTACGCAGAGGCCACAGTTCTCCATCTGCTACGATCTCGGCATACTTTCCTTGCTTCCTCCACACTCATCAGTCTCCTCATGCAATCCCGCCAGTTAAGGGTACTCTTGAACTGGCCTTTCTTAAAAACTTCAGCAATTTCGTCAAGGTATATTTCCCATGGTCTTCCTCTACCGACCTTTTCATCCACATCCGCAACGTAAATTTATTTTGCCAGTCGTGTTTTGTCCATCCTCTCTATATGCGCAAACCATTTAAACGTCCCTTTCTCAACTTTTGTCACGACACCTTCTTTGAATGATAGAATAAGAAATGAAGATATAAGAAAGCGATTCTGTTTTAATGTATTCAAATTCCAGTTAGGTAGAAGTTCTTACATTTAATGGGGAATGCAAAGAGAGTGTTTTAAATCTATCTTGGGGTTAACAGGCAAATTTAACAGGCTAACATATTATTTAATCTTTGCACATTTGAGTTGGAGAATCTTTTTAGAGAAATTCCAGAAGTGTCAATTCTTAAAGATTATTTGATCTATAATAACCTCTTAAGGTTGAACCATATTCTATAATATTACTCGACACCCTCTAGAAATATCTTAAATGTATGTACACATACATCGAACGCACTGCCTTATATGTATCGTTCACTATTAAATAAGATTTTACTCATTTATTAGTACAGCGATTCCCAACCTGTGGTACGCGTACCCCTGGGGGTCTGTGGGGTCCCATTGGGGGTATGTGAAAACTATATTGGTAATGGCGGAAATACAGATAAGTTAAAACAGTTAACTTATATGAATATTATTATAATGTATTAGGTCTGCAATATATAGTTTAAAATGAACCAGTTAATGTACATAAAGGGATTTCTACAGTAACTCTCTATAAATCACATGTCTTTAGAGACAGTACTAAGTATATTTAACGTAAAGATTGACAATAGATAGATCTTAAGAGAAACAAAACACATTTTTACGTGTAGGTATGTAGTTATCAGAGGAGTGGTACTCATAAATGAAAAGTTTTATTAAGGGATACTGGAACGAAAAAAGGGAAGGTTTGGGAAGCACTGCATTAGGAAATATAAGGATATACTAATTTAATTTTTCTACATATTTTTCTGCATAACATATATGCATAATTATAATCATCTTGATTTGACATTCTATCAGAATGTTATATTTTCAGTAAGTAAGCTTTCAAGTTTCAGATCCCTCAAGCTGACTATCGATTGAACTTACTTCCACAAGCGAGTAGACCTCGGTGATGCGATACTTAGTAAACTCGCGTTGATCCTAATGTAATTGGATGTGGAAGTTCGGCCACAACCTCGAGACTGACGTCCACTTACAAAGTTCCTACAACGTTGTGATGGAACAATTAATTGTTTTAATGTAAAGATATATGTATGTACGTACACACAGAGAAAAGGAGAGAGATATATATTTATGTATAGAGAAGGATCAGTGTGTCCTAACTGTACTCTCCTACGGCGGCGAAACTTGGACGCTGACAGTCCATCTGCTTGACAAGCTCAGAGAGCTATGCTCGGAGATTCTTTGGTAGATATCATTCGCAATGAACAAATCCGCCAAAGAACTAAAGTCACCGACATAGCCTTTCGAATTAGCAAACTAAAGTGGCAATGGGTTGGACACGTTTGTCGGAGAACCGACAATCGTTGGAGCAAACGAGTGGTGGTGTGGAGACCGCGTCTCGGTAAACGTAGCGTGGGACGCCCCCCCGGTTAGATGGTGCGACGATCAGCGCAGGGCGGCTGGCAGAAACTGGATGCGTGTAGCCAAAGATCGGGTTAAGTGGCGCTTCATGGGGGAGGCCTATATACAGTAGTGGACTGCCGCAGGCTGTTGATGATATAGAGAGGCAATCAAAACTGAATGTGTGTACTACACAGCATGCATGTACAATCAGAGCAGAGTTATACGCTAAGCCCGAGTCTAGGGCGCGTGACGCTATGCGTCGGCGAAATTCGCAAGTTTGCGCGCCCCCTTCTCTCTAGCGTCAATAGCGATCTTATGCGCACTGCGACATATCCTGACCAGCGTATTAACATTTTATAACGCCGTAAATTGGCGAAAGAAAAGGATGAAAGAGTCGCTTACAGCTAAAAAAAGAATTCGCGAATTGCCACGTTTCATCAATCACGAAACAGTTCAAGCTACAGCGCAAGCATCTAGTTCTGCTACAACTGAGAGTACAAGAACCTTATTTTTGTACCTTCAGTTAAACTTATTATCAATAAAGTAAAAAAGAGTATTGACTTGCTGAGATCTCTCATTATTCCTTGGTTTAAAATATATTAAGTACAAATTGATCTAACTGTAAGAACTTTGCAGAGTATAGTTAAAATATAGTGTAAAGTATTGAAGCCCCACGAAATGTCTTGCGTAATATTTTATATTAAGATGAAAAACGTCGCATTGGGCTATGCCCTCGGGATTCTAGGGCTCCAGCTCAATGATATTGAGTCTGCAGACAGCTTTATTATTCTCTTAAACATCTTTCAACATAATATTAAAATTTGGAATATAATTTTATACTCTGTATTTTAGCATGACAATAGTTTGTCCTTCATGTTCAGGTTCCACAGAGTGGTGGTGCGTGGAAAGAAACAAGAGAAACGCACCGTAGTAGATCGCCGCTCATCCAGGTGGTGGGGATGGAATTTTACATTGACATCTAAAACTAAAGATTTAATGGGCACTTTTAAGTATATATGAGTAAAAAACAATGATACGAGATATATATATGTATATATATATATATATATATATATATATATATATATATATATATATATATATATATATATATATATATATATATATATATATATATATATATATATACAATAAGAGAATAAGAGATAAAAACAAAAAGAGATATATTATTTGGACAGTCAAGTTTTACTTAGCTAAGATCCGCGACAAGCAAAACAATAACAGAAAATTAATAATGTGTTTTTTTTTGTTGGGTTAAGTGGGTTTATTTGGAACATAAATCAAAGACTTACCGAAAATCGGCCATCAATTCTCCACCCACCAACCACCATATACAACACCAAACACACATTATCACTTCTCCATCTTGTAAACGACACGTGCTTCGCCTCAACACGAGGCATCTTCAGGTATAGTAGACTCTACGGAAGACAACCGAAAAGTCTTATAACTAGTCTACAAGATGGAAAAGTGATAATGTGTGTTTGGTGTTGTGTGTAGTGGTTGGTGGACTTTCGGTAAGTTTTTGGTTAAAGTTCCAAATTAATCCACTTAACCCAACAGAAAAAAAACACACATTATTAATTTTCTGTTATTGTTTTGCTTGTCGCGGATCTTAGCTAAGCAAAACTTTTGACTGTCCATATAGTGATGGATTTCCGCAAAGTAACGCCCGACTCCATTAATGATATATTATTTATAAAAGTATGAATGGAGTTTAGTCTTTGCCTTTAGGCAATGCTAAGTCCGCTTTCGTTGACTACAAGTCATTGATTGACTTGGCTTGATTATATTTATGTTACTCCTGAAAATATATCACCACGTTACAAAACAAATAAAATACATCGTTGCGAAAAGTACGAATACAATCGGAAGCAGGGAACAATAACACACCTTCATGAATAACGAATTTGCTCGCCGGAGAGGACCGTGAGGCGCGCAGTATCAAAGACTATTATTTTTTTTCTATTTCTTGTTCGTTTCCGTTTGTGAGTGGCGGTGTATTTTTCTTCAATAATGTTATTTCAGCCGCGCAAAGAGCTAAAGCTTCTAGATGTAAATAGCCGTGTATTTACAATTCATTATGTTTCAGATTATTGCTTGTTTAGGCTTTTGTTTCAGCCAACGCCGTGTTTTTATTTCATGTTTAAAGGCTTTGTTAGTCTCAAATGAAGTTGAACGCTATATAAATAATGTAATGCACTTGAAGGATAGGATAGGAAGGCAAACTAGCAAGCGTATCACCAGATGAAAAGCAATCAACGCCGTGAACGTAACATATATATATATATATATATATATATATATATATATATATATATATATATATATATATATATATATATATATATATATATATATATATATATATATATATATATATATATATATATAAATGGTCAGGTATTTTGTTAGTCTCGCTACAACTCAAAGACGGCTCGTCCGATTTGAATAATTTTTATTTTATTTGATTCGCTCTAATAATAAGGTTAATAAATAAAAAAAATATAAATAAAATCTAAAATAACACCTGGAAAAACTAAAAATTCAAAATTGCCAATTTAGTACTCTACAACTACAACACGATTACCGTCAATAAATGGTGTTCGTGATGATTTTATAGTCTAACTGACGTGTATACAAATCTGGCGTTTCTTTTGTGCGATTTTGAAAAGTTTATCGCATTTTAAATTGATTTTTTTTTGGAAAAAAGAAAGGTTTATTTCAAGAAAAGTCTTGATTAAAGTGAATTTAGACAGTAGATTGATCTCGATGAATTGAAATTGGAAGATTTATTATAATTGATAATCGCTGATCAGAAGTTATAAATAATCACATGAATTGTAGGTTTTGAAGTGGTAGAGAGCCACTTTGCAGACGAGTGCTTTGTCAAGAATGGCATATTATTTGTCTGTAGCATGAATGAGCCGGCTCGACCGGGGAAGTACCACACTCCCGCAGAAAACCGGCGTCTGAGTGGTAGCTTAGCTACCGCGCTTTGTCCGGTGAGCGTTTAAGTTTCAAAGGCTAAACTCGTCCCTCCCCCTCCCAAATGTCACTTTTTTTAAAGGCCAGCAACGCTTCCGCTCTGCCTATAGCACTGCGGATGTCTACGGGCGGCTTTGATTGCCTTCCATCAGGTGACACGCCTGCTCGTTTGCTTTCCTATTTCATAAAAAAGGTGAAACGAAATTCACCGTGTCATCTAGTTTTAAATAAATTTTGATTGTTATTGAATAAAATAATATTTACAATTGTACAGAGAGCTAATTCAGTTTCCGCCGCGCAACTACTGCGGATTTACTTCGCTCCGCGGGGATTTTCGTATAATTACCATGTCAGTTTGTTTCCAAATACATATACAATATTTCAGTACATTTTATTTATTGCTTCATTCCACGGTGCGACTTAATCAAGTTTTTTTAATTAAAATTATCGTAAGCGTTAGTTTTTTAAAAGCGGCAGCTTTTCTCTCCAATATTGGATATTGTATTTCCTCAGCATGTGGGGCTCTGCTGGAGCTGACCCCTATCCTCCCTTGCGGCTTGTGGCTATTCACTATGACGAATTTTAACCACCCGTCACGTCCTGATTCTCACGAGGGCGAAAAGCGTCTAGCAGAAAGCCGTTTTACTACGGTGAATGTGAGAGGAAGGATGGATGATTGTGAAAGAAGCAAGGAAGGTGTGCCGGGATCGTGGCGGATGGAGATCTGCGATCTCTGCCTACCGCTACGGGATACAGGCGTGACGATATGTATGTATAACTAATTCTGTTACCGCATACCCTATATCAATATGTCTGATATAGGGTGTCCGGTGACTAGAAAAGCCTTTCGTCTTTAGTTAAAGAGATATCCAGGTTTTATCTTTACTATTTTATGGCACTTCGAATGAAGTTGTGTAAAGATAAATAGTATTGTGTAAAGATAAATAAGTATAAAGTCAGTGTGTATAAAATGAAAAATAAATGTGAAACAAAGTTTTTTCCATTAGTTTTCTATAATAAAACACGTCAAACTAATTCATCTACCCATTTTAATTTCTCTACCCACTGAACCAAAGAATTGATTCGTGCCATGTGAAATATTCGATATAAAATTTATCATTGACATCTCCATGAAAGTATATTTCTAGGGTATTTTTTTAAAGAAGACTAGAAATGTTTTTAATGTTTCTAGAATTCTTATTACGGCGCGTGGTATTCAATATGACAAATATTAATAAACCTAATTTGTTATCAAATGACAACGATGTGGTTTGCCACACGTCACGTCCTGATTCCTTCGAGGGCGAGAAGCGACAAACGGAGAGCCGTTTCGCTACGATGAATATGAGAGGAAGAACGGATAAAAAGATATATCAGTGTGGAGGAAGCAAGGAAGGCGTGCCGGTATTGTAGCGGATGGAGATTTATGGTCTCTGTCTACCCTTACGGAAAATAGGCGTGATGATATGTATGTATGTAGAATTCTTATTAACCATTTTACCAAAGCTAATATTACTTGTGCTAGCATATGGTTCACATCAATAGTCCAATCGAAGATACGAACGATCTCGGGACATCAGATCGTGATCCAAATTATTACCAATTGGTCTATGATTACCTGGGTAAATCGTTAAAGCAAAAAGTTAAAGGAGATTCAAAATTATTTTATTATTTGGAAACAAGACAAACAATGATCTGAGTATCAAATCGATATACATTTTTTTATATTTATTTTTCTTTATGACATGTAAGAATTTAAATAGGATATAGCATAGAACAGCATAGACAGGCCCGTGCTAAGACATACCGATTTTTCGAATTTGATTATACATACAATTATAAGTGTACATACACATACATACAAATATATTATACATAAATATGTATATATTAATACATATAAACATATAATATATACATAAAATAATATGATATATAAGTGTTAACAAATGATTCTATTACCCTGTAAAAACCATGTAGATTTGGAACCTACTTAGAGATTTTATACACACACACACACACACTCACGCGAGCACACAAACACATACATATATCTTGTTTCAAATTTTTAATCGTTAATAAAATACTTTTTATTCAACTACTGAAGTTCAAATACATTTTTTATAAAACTTGTAATGGACGTACACTACATTTTAATACAGTTTTTTCATATATTAATAAATAAATTAATTTTAATTTTATTTAAAAAATTACTCGTATATAGGATGCAGGATATCAATTTAGGATACCGTCAGTGGCAAAGCGTGTGAATCACTGGAAAAAAATATATATAAAGGATTTTTTTTTAATTTACTTATATCTACATGTTTTGCTCAGAGATGATCTTGCAAACTCATTGTATATCCTTAGACCAATATAAAAAAAAATCCATGTGTTTATATTAATAAAATAAGTTATCATTATGCTATATGCTATAGACGACCGATTGGCTCAGTGGCGCGGCCCTCCGCCCACGGAGTCAATGGTCGCGGGTTCGATTCCCGCATCGGAATAAATATTTATATGGATTTTTAAATGTTTATTCCGAGTCTGGTTACCCCCCCATCCCCTTCTTTTCTTCTCTATCCTTTCCCTTCCTCTCCGCCAATCCACGGTCTGCCGTGCCAATGGATGCATGGCTAGGGGCGAGCCTAGTCGTAAGCGTGCCGATCGTCCCGGGGTCGGGCTCCCCCGGGGACTATGGTGCCTTACCTCAGCATGCAGGGCTCTGCTGGGGCTGACCTCCATCCTCCCTTGCGGCTCGTAGGATTCACTAAAGACGAATTTAATATACCTAATTTGTCAAAAATGACGGTGACGTGTTTTGCCACCCGTCACGTCCTGATTCTCACGAGGGCGAAAAGCGACCAATGACGAGCCGTTTCGCTGCGATGAATGGCAGCGGATGGAGCTCTGTGGTCTCTGCCAACCCCTGCGGGGGATAGGCGTGAATATATAATAATAATAATAATATATGCTATAGCAAACATCAATAAACAAATTACAATACCAAACTATCGTTATAATATGGAGGTCATCAACCAAATTCTACCACACACACACACTCGTGCCTGATCCAAACCAATAAACCCTTTGTAAAGTCTCCGACAACGGGACGCTCGGCAGATTAACGCCGCTAACAATAAACAGTTATTAACCTCTCTTCGTCGCCATCCTTTGATTCTTTTTTCCTATTGTGTTCTTAATTACATTGTCACCTTTTGTTCTTATTTCACTTGTAACTTCTACGCGACTGTTTTGTCTCCGAAATAAATTCATCAAGGATATATTTAAAGATAAATTTATTTATTTATTTATTTATTTGTAACGCATAGAAACAAGCTACAGTCTTAAAGAATGCAATATAATATAAACTTAACAACACCCGGACTATAACTCTTTAAATTTACGCACAGGGTGGCTATATTTTGACAATAGGGTTATTTATGTAATAATGAAATAATATAAAATTGAACAGATAAAATTAAATAAAAAATAACAAATATAATTTTGTGATCTATCGGCTGCCAAAGATATCATGGAGCGATCGCTTTAATTGATGTCTTTAATTGATGTGGTCAATGGATACAATGAATGGTAGCGGATGGAGCTCTGTGGTCTCTGCCAACCCCTGCGGGGGATAGGCGTGTATTATAATAATAAGTAAAGAAATAATTTCAGTTGATTAATCAACTGTTTTGAAGTTGAGTTGTACAAAAGGAAAATATTTAATTTAATTTAAGTAAAATTCAAGATCATATCCAAGCCTCGCAAGGTACCCGCGGATCCTCAAAGGGTTCCATTAAAATTAAGCAACGTCTCGCGGAGATCCCCCCCCCCCGGGGCAGTTCATTACGTTGAGTGCGTAGTCTTAATGCTAATTGCAATTTCGCTGATTGGACTCCCTCCCGTTTCTCGCAATTGATTTTGTTTTTGTGATCTAATTAGAATTTATAATTAATATAAAACTTATTGCTCCCATTCGTTTGTGCGTGTGAGACTGTTTTCTAACACCACATTGCCTAAAGAAGTAATTTTGACTGCTTTTAATTTCTTATTCAATATCAGCCCGCGGTAGTCCACTGCTGGACATAGGCCTCACCTAAGGCGCGCCACCTAGCCCGATCTTCGGCTACACGCATCCAGTCTCTGCCAGCCGCCTTGCGCAGCTCGTCGCTCCATCTGGAAGGAGGGCGTCCCACACTACGTTTGCCGAGACGCGGTCTCCACTCCAACACTCGTCTACTCCAGCGATTGTCGGTTCTCCGACAAACGTGTCCAGCTCATTGCCACTTCAGTCTGCTAACTTGAAGAGCTATGTCGGTGACTCTGGTTCTCCGGCGAATTTCTTCATTTCGAATTCTGTCCACCAGAGAAACCCCGAGTATAGCTCTCTCCATAGCCCTCTGAGCGACTTTGAGCTTGACGAGGAGATGGACTGTCAGTGTCCACGTCTCGGCTCTGTAAGAGAGTACGGGCAGGACGCATTTAATTTTTTATTAAAATAAAATAAATATATATTCATCTTGATATTTTGCATATAATGCCTGTAAAACTGTATGTGGTCTCAAAATTCTAAGAAATTTATTTTTCACAGCTTTGTTCATATTTCTGAAGGAACGGATATGAATTCGTGGCGCTTCTTCGGGGAAGTCTATGTCCAGCAGTGGACTGCAGCAGGCTGTAAATACTTGGTTAGATCATCATTATGTATAGATGAACTAACCAAGTATTTACAATTAGTGTTACAGGGTTAGTGTTAATAATTGGATTCTCAATTCACTTCCAATCTTATATCCTCCCCACCCAATTCCTCTGCATCTCCATTAGGCTACGTCTTCCTCGAAAACAGCGTCACGTCTGCAGAACCTGTGATTATTAATGTCAACAATAATTTATTACGAGTACAAACCGTCATTTGTTTTTATTAATCATTCAGGAGGAACCGGAAGTGATCAGAGAGATGTTACTTATTTATTAACCATGTATATGTGTATGTGTGTCTGGTGAGTTAAGCGGCGTGGTATTTCTATTTTCTTTCGTTAGACGAGACGGAGGAAATGTTTGCGATTTCCGTTAGTAAATCTATATATTATATCTAATTATAGTACTGCCTTTTTATGGGATAGGAAACCAACAAAATATCTCCAACACCATAAGCAGTAGAGAAGCGACATTTCTTTATATTAGAGCTGGCAAACGAGCATGCAGGTCTCCTGGTGATACGTCACCATATCCGCCCATAGACATCCGCAACGCCGGAGACGTCTCAGACGCGTTGCCATCGTTTAGTGGCTTATGAGAAATGTGAGGACTTGTTTTTTTAAAATATTTTAAGTCAACCGTTAAGTGATTTCACTGAGCGGTTGTCTTCCGTGGAGTCTACTATACCTGGTGAGGCCTCGTATTCCATCATGTCTCTCCAGCGGTACCTTAGGCGCTCCATAGGACAGCATCCATTTGGACGACCCATATAGGCTCTGTTGACTGCGCAAACCTTCCCCATTCTCTCAACGTGGCCGAGCCAGATATTATTTATTTAAATTTTTTGCACAAAATGTACACAACAGGTCCTCAATCTGCGGGCAAAACTAAGAAAATTGGTTTGGAGGAGGTGCAACTTGTTTAAAAGAAAAAAATTATAAAATAATTTTATAAATTTAAATATAATACATTCAATACGTATATACTTATATATACACATTCGTACATACATATATACAGATACGCATACGTACGTAGATTGTATATCAATTTTTTTTAATTTAATTAATGACAGTTATGAGGTGAAACGAATGGAGCATAGTAGTAAGTCTCACTTGGCAGGCCTGTAATATGATATTATGTAGTAACTTTAAAACGTTACATTTATTTCTTATGAAGTAGAGAATTAAGATTTGAAATAACATAGTATATAAAGCACCTACCATATAATATGCAATTAAGACATTTTTCTATTGGTGGAATGGAAAAAGTTGTGTTATATTTTTAAAACACAGCCGTAGCATTATTTGCCTGGCGAAATCCTCGGGCTTGTTAATTAAGAATATTGCAGAGCAAGCGGGGCAGGCGAGGCAGACGGGGCAAGCGGGGCGAAGCGCCCCGGGCGCACGCTCGCGTCCAAACGCGGCATTTTTTTGATGTCGTCCACAGGCAACTTTTGTGTTATCTAACAATGCGAATTCTCTTTAAATACCACATTAAAGCATAACTTAAAATTATACTATATGTATGATAAGTCAAATCATATATAAAACTGTATTTATGTATGTATATATGACGATCAATTGACTCAGTGGTGGAGTTGCCGCCTGCAAAGTTACTGGTCGTGGGTTCGATCCCGCATCGTAATAAATATATGTATGTATGGCCTACAGATATTTATTCCGAGTCTGGTAACCCCGCCAATTGAACAAGCGTGGTGGGTTAAGTGTTCGTTATTTCACGAATGGGGAGGTCCGTGTCCAGCAGTGGGATATTTATATTGTATTTTTTATAAGTGGATAGGGCGACAAACGAGCACGCGTGTCACCTGTTGGAAAGCAAACAACATCACAAATGCGTTGCCTTTAAAAAGGCCTTTAAAATATATGTAGGCTTCTTTTTTTGGCTTCAATGTCGTATCGGTTTGTAAATAGCGCTGAAGGCTGGTGTCATAGAGTGGTGGTATGAAGTTTCTGGAAAAACTCACCGGACTGGATCGCCACTCATCCAGATGGTGGGGATGAAACTTTTCCCTTCTCTTTTTTCTCTTTACAACTTTCTTTTTTTATGGGATAGGAAGGCAAAGGAGCAGGCCATAGGCAGCGCGGAAGCGTTGCCAACCTTTAAGGAAAGTGTCACTATGGGAGTGGGAATGGGAGGGGCAGGGGGATGAGCGAGGGGGGGAGGGTGTTGGGCCTCCGGATCTCAGCTGCTCACCGTACGAAGCGCGGTAAATAAGCTTCCGCTCAGGCGTCGGTTTTCTGCGGGAGTGTGGTACTTCCCCGGGCGAGCCGGCCCATTCACGCTACAGACAAATAATATGCCATTCTTGACAAATTATTCGTCTGCAGCGTGGCTCTACCACTTTGAAAGGTTTCTGCAATGTTCATGGCATTGTGTATGTCTATAGGCGGCGATTTTTGCTTTCCATCTGATGTCGTGCCTGATCGTTTGCCTTCCTACCCCATAAAAAAGATAAACAATTAGTATAATGAGTCAAAAGATATCTTTATTTATCTTTTGACTCATTATCACGGAATATTTATTCGTATTAAATAGGTCCCCGGTCGCAATTAGAAAGTGCGTAAAATGACCTGACCCCGATGGCGTCAGCGGGCGTTGAGGCGGGTGACCCGGTTTGGGGTTAAATTGGTGTAAATGGTTCGAAATAGCCCGGATTCGATTATATATACAACATAAATATGTGTAATTTTATAAACGTGTTTAAGTCAATAATGTCAATAGTGTAGATTTTTTTTATAGGATAGCGTGGCAAACGGACAAGCTTATCACCCGATGGAAAGTTATTAACGTCACCAGTAGATGTCACAGATGCGTTGCATTTAAGGTGCATACATCCGTATATTAAAGCATTAGTTAAGGTTCATTGCTGGATGTAGACTTCTATCGTAGAAAGCATTTCTTTGTAAAAAAAAACATTTATATTTCTAGCAAATAAATTTGGTTTCTCTGCTACCTATCTGCTCTGTGATAGGGATTCATTTTACGGTTGAGGTGAGAAGGTGTGATTGTGTACATTTCAAAGTATTACTGAGATACCTCTTCACTCTGGCTTGAATTAGAAGGGCTACATCGTAATCAGCCAGTGTTGAGATCTCCTTCATTTGTCTGTTACAGATGAGGATTGCGGAAGAAGAAACAAGATGTGGATGCTCCTTTTTATTTTTCTTTAACTGTCAATTGGTTATAATGTGAATTAAAATATATTATTAAGTATTATAATTTGACGAATAAATTACATTTTAACAGCTTGACTTAGTACTCGACCTCAGCCTAGAGTTTTGGGTTCAAAAATACATTTTTTAGATGATTAATGGAGTCAGGCGTTACTTTGCGGAAATCCATCACTATGTGGACAGTCAAAACTTTTACTTAGCTAAGATCCGCGACGAGCAAACAATAACAGAAAATCAATAATGTGTGTTTTCCTGCTGGATGCAGTGGTTTTACCTGAAACTTAAACCAAAACTTATTGAAAAACGGCCGTCAGCAACTCTCCACCCACCAACCACTATACACGACACCTATACAAAATACATTTTATTTCAGAGCACAAATTTTGTTTTTGGATCTTTAGACGTAATGTACCTGGTTTGATTTGTCTCGGAGATATGGAACTTGATTATATCTGGGCTGTATCGAAAGAAACGTCATTTCATTGAATAACAGAGTAGTCAGATGAAAGAGTGTTTTCTGTAGTTTTTTTCTAGCAGCTAGTTTTTTCTAGGCTCACCTGGTGAGTGATCACCGGAAACCACCTAAATCGGACGGTGGTGGACGGTAAGCCTTCTTAGTGATGGGGATAATAACATGCCAGCCGTACTGCTTACACACGGGATTTTTGGTAGGTTTTTATCTTCGATGCATTTAAACTCTTACAAACGAAATTGATTTATTAATGTATTTTTACACTGTACATTTTATATTAATTACATATTTTAATAATATTCTAATATTACATTTTATATTAATGGATTCCACTCTAAATTTAATATTCATTTCTTATGCCGGAAATACCTTTGTCCGGAATAAGAAATTGAGACGCATTTATCGAAACATATGATGGTGACATGTATATCGAAAAACGTCAAACTAATTTTATTGTTTTTCTAAATCAATTTATTTATATGGACAGTCAAAAGTTTTACTTAGCTAAGATCCGCGACAAGCAAAACAATAACAGAAAATTAATAATGTGTGTTTTCCTGCTGTTTGTCTGCCGTAGAGTCTACTATACCTGGACATGCCTCGTGTTGGGGCGAAACACGTGTCGTGTAAAAGATGGAAAAGTGATAGTGTGTGTTTGGCGTTGTGTATAGTGGTTGGTGGGTGGAGAGTTGATGGCCGATTTTCGGTAAGTTTTTGGTTTAAATTCCAAATAAATCCACTTCATCCAGCAGGAAAACACACATTATTAATTTTCTGTTATTGTTTTGCTTGTCGCGGATCTTAGCTAAGTAAAACTTTTGACTGTCCATATAGTGATGGATTTCCGCAAGGTAACGCCTGACTCCATTAACAATTTATTTATTTTTTATTTTAAATTTTAAAATTACGAATGTGAAATGAATTAATATAATATAAAAGGTTTTATTATATTCAAAAAAAAAAGTTTTAGTACATTAGTGTTACATTTATCAATGTATCACTACAGGATTTAGGTATATACTTAATTTACTTATTAATATAAACAGCTAAAATAGTAAAATATACTCTGTGGGAATTATTTGTGTTGTATATTACATTAGTTTTCTGTATGAATTGGGTCTCCTGAATACCGAAAGTTGGGTAAAGTAAACTTTATCATCACTGACTCCAAAGGGCCGACTTGAACAAAAACAGAATTAAATCCGTGAACTGAACTGGAAGTAGGGGGTGAAAATGGGGAAGGGGGTCCGACGGACTCGAGCAAGTTGAGTAACTAAATGTAAACCGCGGCAGCTCTCGCGTTTGCTTTCCGATCCACTCACACCACGGTAGAGTAACGCTTCAAACGAATACTTTGTCAAGAAGTGCGTAATATTTGTCTATAGCATGAATGGACCGGCTCGCCCGGGGAAGTACCACACTCCCGCAGAAAATCGGCGTCTGAGTGGTAGCTTAGCTACCGCGCTTCGTACGGTGAGCGGCCGTGTTCCGGAGACCCAACACCCTCCCCTCTTCCCTCTACCCTCCTCTCCCACTTCCATAATCTTCTCGGAAGTCTATGGGCGGCGTTGATTGCTTTCCATCTGGTGACACGCCTGCTCGTTTGCCTTACTATCTCATTTAAAAAAACTACGATTGAAGGCATCGCATAATTTTATTGGAGCGGCAATTATAATGTATTTATTGTTGGAATATTTATTCGTACACTTAAAGCTTACTTGTTATTTCAATTTTTATTTTGACAACATACCGAAAACGCATCTGCGACGCCTCCAGTGTTGCGGATGTCTATAGGCCGTGATCGTTTACCGCCTTACAAAAAAAAATTGAATCAATCCATTATGGACGCGGTTTCCACTCCGTCATTGGTCCACTCTTTTGTGGTTCGTACTCTGGTGCTCATATCCAGCCTAGTGCGTCTTCACAAATGTGTAGGAGGTTCTCTAGTCAGACGAGTGTTCTCCAATTTATCCATGATAAGAATCACAGCCCATATATGTTCCACTGCTGAGCACGATCGGGTTGACGTGGCCTGAAGTGAAGGGCGTCGCTCAAGAATGATCCCAATGGAGAAGCACTGTGGACGCCCTCTGCCCCACCTCGAGGACATGGGACCATATGATGAGCACGAACCTCTCCATTTCTGGAGGAATGGAAGTTGACTCACCATGCTTTAACAATGCGGATTAGTGGCGTACCAAACTCGTAATAAATATCCGTAGGTCAACAATTTAATTATTTATTAAAACATTGTCAACATTTTACATAAAAATATTTTTTTATGGGATAATAAGGTAAACTAGGAGACGTGTCACTGATGGAAGGCATGTCACCTGGACGGCGCTGATTGCTTTCCATCAGGTGACATGCCTGCTCGTTGCCTTCCTATCCGATTCGGCAATTATCGAGGTAGCCAAGATGGACTAATACTTTTAACGACATCATAATTTTCTGATAAATTTTTAGACGGAAAAAGGTACCTAGAATTATTCAGTAAATGGACAGTCAAAAGTTTTACTTAGCTAAGATCCGCGACAAGCAAAACAATAACAGAAAATTAATAATGTGTGTTTTTCCGTTGGGTTAAGTGGATTTATTTGGAACTTAAACGAAAAACTTATCGAAAATCGGCCATCAATTCTCCACCCACCAACCACTATACACAACACCAAACACACATTGTCACTTTTCCATCTTGTAAACGACACGTGTTTCGCCCCAACACGAGGCATCTTCAGGTATAGTAGACTCTACGGAAGACAACCGACAAGTCACATTACTCAGTAAGTCTTATAATATCAGTAGAAACCAAAAGCCATTTCAATGAAGAAATTGGTTATATTTTTTGTATAAATATTTTCATAGCGTATCTAAGATACACTGACTCTAACATCTGGAATCTCATCATATTAAAAATCGAAGGCAGTCATGAGGACTGCCGACACAAGTGAAAACTTAAAACTGTAGTTTTGAAGTTTCAAACTAATTTTAATATTATATAAATTATATAAGTAAGATTATTAATGGAGTCAGGCGTTACTTTGCGGAAATCCATCACTATATGGACAGTCAAAAGTTTTACTTAGCTAAGATCCGCGACAAGCAAAACAATAACAGAAAATTAATAATGTGTGTTTTTCCGTTGGGTTTAGTGGATTATTTGGAACTTTAAACCAAAAACTTACCGAAAATCGGCCATCAACTCTCCACCCACCAACCACTATACACAACGCCAAACACACACTATCACTTTTCCATCTTGTACACGACACGTGTTTCGCCCCAACACGAGGCATCTTCAGGTATAGTAGACTCTACGGAAGACAACCGAAAAGTGACCCGCCATTACAACGGGCGCCTTATATAAACAAAACCCCACCCACAATGTAAGAAAACAACACGTGGGCGATACAGGTGTGTCAAAACTTACGTCACCACTTATTATTTAGTAAATATGACAATTCATTTTATTGTATTAAACGAATTTCACACTTTTTAAGAGAATATATTCAAAAGAGGGGAATTTACAATATTTATTTGATCGTTCAGTATCTGGGACGAACTTTTCTTGTTCTTTAAGATCTCCAGCTGCTCCAATACACCCAGTCTCAAACCCTTTTTACACATGTGTAAAATATTTGGCGAATGATTGTCGGACAGAGAGTGCCCACAGGTTAGCAGATGGTTAGCAAAATGGGACTTATCGGGATGTTTGTTTCTAAATGCGGCTATATGTTCACTATATCGAGTCTTAAAGCTACGGCCAGTTTGACCAATATAAACTGCGTTACATTCACTACAGATAAGTTTGTAGACACCTGATCTAAGTTGTCGGTCCACCTTATCTTTAACATTAAAAATGTTTTTTACTGCATTATCCGTTCTAGCTTTAAGACTCGATATAGTGAACATATAGCCGCATTTAGAAACAAACATCCCGATAAGTCCCATTTTGCTAACCATCTGCTAACCTGTGGGCACTCTCTGTCCGACAATCATTCGCCAAATATTTTACACATGTGTAAAAAGGGTTTGAGACTGGGTGTATTGGAGCAGCTGGAGATCTTAAAGAACAAGAAAAGTTCGTCCCAGATACTGAACGATCAAATAAATATTGTAAATTCCCCTCTTTTGAATATATTCTCTTAAAAAAGTGTGAAATTCGTTTAATACAATAAAATGAATTGTCATATTTACTAAATAATAAGTGGTGACGTAAGTTTTGACACACCTGTATCGCCCACGTGTTGTTTTCTTACATTGTGGGTGGGGTTTTGTTTATATAAGGCGCCCGTTGTAATGGCGGGTCACTTTTCGGTTGTCTTCCGTAGAGTCTACTATACCTGAAGATGCCTCGTGTTGGGGCGAAACACGTGTCGTGTACAAGATGGAAAAGTGATAGTGTGTGTTTGGCGTTGTGTATAGTGGTTGGTGGGTGGAGAGTTGATGGCCGATTTTCGGTAAGTTTTTGGTTTAAAGTTCCAAATAATCCACTAAACCCAACGGAAAAACACACATTATTAATTTTCTGTTATTGTTTTGCTTGTCGCGGATCTTAGCTAAGTAAAACTTTTGACTGTCCATATATATAAGTAAGTAAAAATTGAAGTCTTAATAATATATAAACAATTTAAATAAATAACGAAGAAATATTAATTAATAATATTTTAATGAATAAATAATTTTAATAATATATGCCTTGAGCATTAGCATGTTGCTGACGAGAACCCATATATTTTTTTCCTACACAGAGTCGTGTAGCGCGGCTATAGAAGTTTTCAATTCAAAAATTTGTTTGTTGTTTTATATATAACACGGGAAAATTCCGCCACAGTTTTTAATATATATTAATTTCTCATTCTGGGGTGTGGGTGGAACGTTCCTGGGTGTGCAGGGTCGAATGGGCACACACTCCGTACAATAAACTAGTTCTCATTAGAAGACTGGAAACTTTCAAACTAATTTTCAGTCTGAGAAATGGGGTTGTATATATGTATAAAGTTAGCTTAGGTCTTTTAACAATGTAGTTTAATATTTAAGGAGGCGGGTTTTCGAAGTCATAAGTTAGTTCTAGTTAAGTATTCAAGTACGAAGGCGACCTTTCAAACTTAAAGCCTGGCGGGTGGTTCTCGTGTTGGTACATATAATAAGTAACCTTTCACAGTATAAATACACACTTATATAGACCAAATGTATATAAACATTAAAATCTTTATATGTTAAGTGGATTTATTTGGAACTTAAACCAACTTTTCGGTTGTCTTCCGTAGAGTCTACTATACCTGAAGATGTCTCGTGTTGGGGCGAAACACGTGTCGTTTACAAGATGGATAAGTGATGATGTGTGTTTCGTGTTTGGTGTTGGTGGGTGGAGAATTGATGGCCGATTTTCGATAAGTTTTTGGTTTAAGTTCCAAATAAATCCACTTAACCCAACGGAAAAACACACATTATTAATTTTCTGTTATTGTTTTGCTCGTCGCGGATCTTAGCTAAGTAAAACTTTTGACTGTCCATATAGTGATGGATTTCCGCAAGGTAACGCTTGACTCCATTAATAATCTTATTCATCCCCACCATCTGGATGAGTGGCGATCGAATACGGTAAGTTTTTCCAGAAACTTCTTACCACGCACCACTACCCTGCCTCCAGTGGTGTTTCTGAACTGATACGACATAGATTGACAATGGAGCTCCAGAAAACAGCCTACACTTTCCGTAAACACCGATTCTGCACTGCCTGTTAGCACTGCGGACGTCTATGGGCAAAAAGCATGGCCAGCCTTTAAGGAATCTTATGGGAGAGGGGAAGGAGGTTGGGCCTCCGGAACTTAACCACTCACCGGACGAAACGCGGTAGCTAAGCTACCACTTAGACGCCGGTTTTCTGCGGGAGTGTGGTACTTCCCCGGGCGAGCCGGCCCATTCACGCTACAGACAAATAATATGCCATTCTTGACAAAGTATTCATCTGCAGTTGTATGTCGATTTATATTTCATATATAAGTATTTTATATTTACACAATTGTTTTTATCCCTTCCAGCGCACATAACTGGATTTCCGGTGTCGAAAACTAGCGTACACCTGTTACATCTGCGGAACCTCTTGAAAGGTTCGACTCTTTGGACACACCAGTTTCCACTAATATTTTGAAATTTATTATTAACGTTTTTATAATTGGGAAAACCTGCTTTGAATCATTAACATTACATAATCAATTTACAGGCGAATATAACTTTTTTGCTTTTAATTTACATCGTGTTAGAATTATTAACATGTTTTATTCCAATTAAAGTCACCGACATAGTTTTTCGAATTAGCAAACTAAAGTGGCAATAGGTCACGTTTGTCGGAGATCCGACAATCGTTGGAGCAAACGAGTGGAGACCGCGTCTCGGTAAACTTAATGTGAGACGCCCCCCGGCTAATTGGTGCGTCGGTCTGCGCAGGACGGCTGGCAGAAACTGGATGCGTGAAGCCGAAGATCGCGCTAGGTGGCGTTTCTTGAAGGAAATCTACGTCCAGCAGTGGACTGCTGCAGGCTGTTGATTGATTGATTGATTCTAATTAATAGTGTGAATTTTTTTGTTGTTTGTCCTAACTACTTTCATTTTCGCATTTTAATGTACCAAATATTTTTTAACTAACTTTTTTTATATATTACCCTAATTTATAAATGGTATATATGCTATAAATTAATATTGAAGTGAATACGATTTTTAACAGAATATTAATTTGTATTGAAGTAGTTAAAAAAAATTAAACTGCAAAGGAATATCAAAACTCAAAACTCAGTTATTTTTCGCAGACATTATTCCTATGATAAGTCATGTAAAATCTTAGATTTATGTCGTTTTTTTATGGGATAGGAAAGCAAACGTGCAGGCATGTGACCTGATCGAAAGCAATCAACGCCGCCCATAGACATTCGCAGTGCCATGGGCAGTGCAGAAGCGTTGCCGACCTTTAAGGAAAGTGTCATTACGGAAGAGGGAGGGGGGAGGGTGTTGGGCCTCCGGAAATCAACCGCTCACCGGACGAAGCGCGGTAGCTAAGCCAAACCCACATTTAATAAAAAACATTCTAAAATTATCTCAAACATTAATTATTATTAAATACACACTCTTTTACACACATACACACACAGACACACGCACACAACATTTTACATATAGACATAAAATGCTTTTGATTAATAGTGTATATATTTTTAATATTAGTTAATATAATTAAAATGTAAATCCATAAGTAGCTCCAGAAGTTTTCTTAATTTGTATGTGTTTTCACATGATATGGTGTGAATTTTGTATTAAATAAATAAATATACATTAATACAGTTGGATTTCGCCACATCGGGCCTCTTCGATATCCCGGAATCTCGGCTGTTTTTCACGACATCCATTATTCATTCCCGTCGTGTTCCCGGGAACTAGCTCTGGATGTTGACGAACGAAATTCACAAACGCCGGCAAATATCGCGTTGATGGCTCTGTCGACTCACGTACATATTATACAAACATAAATATACTATGTCACACGCGATGCGACTTTATATTTGACATACATATTTTCATACTTGATTCATGTTCATCTTGCGTTATAGTATCATCAAAACGAGGAGATACGGCAAAGGGAGTCTTTTTAGTGGTAAACGTACATTTACAACAACATACAACAACGACGACCGATTGGCTCAGTAGCGGGGCCCTCCGCCCGCGGAGTCAATGGTCGCGCGTTCGATCCACGCATCGGAATAAATATATGTATGGATTTATAAGTATTTATTGCGAGTCTGGTATCCCCCTCCCCCCAATCCGCATTTCCTTTCCTGCCATTTCCTTTCTTCTCTATCCTTTCCCTTCCTCTCCGCCTATCCACGGTCTGTCTTGCCAATGGATGCGTGGCTAGGGGCGAGCCTAGTCGCAAGCGTGCCGACCGTCCTGAGATCGGGCTCCCTCGGGTACTATGGTGCCTTACCTCAGTATGCAGGGCTCTGCTAGGGCTGATCTCCATCCTCCCTTGCGGCACGTGGCTCTCACTAAGATGAATTTAATATACCCAATTTGTTGAAAATGACGGTGACGTGGTTCGTCACCCGTCACGTTCTCACGAGGGCGAAAAGCGACTAATGGAGAGCCGTTTCGCTGCGATAAATGGTAGCGGACGGAGCTCTGTGGTCTCTGCCAAACCCCGTGGGGGATAGGCGTTAATATATATATAAAAAAATAAATAAAACAACTATAATAAAATTACAAATGTTTTCCGGTTGTGTTTCATCCGGGAAAGTAAAACTTCGTAATAACCATACAAATTGTACAGTAGTACCCTGATACTTTTCCTCTTCGGTAAACAATTGTTTTGGTCAGAAAAAAAGGTTTGATAAACATAAAATAATCCGAGTGACCGGGACGCGCTCGCGGGACCTCTCCGATCCCGGAAACGCCCTGGAACGATATTTATTTTCCGACCCTTTTGTTTCGAAACGTTTCGCCATGGGTCCCCCAATCTCGATGTGAACATTAATATACATGAGTCATCTCGTCGCGGGCGACTGTGAGCCAGCTATGTACGTAACTTGTCACCTGTTACGGCAAAAAGTATGTACATATGTATCTATGATTTCTGTCAGATTGTTTAGGGTCGTGGCACACCGCGGCCTTATACTTTTGTAATGGATACGATCCTGTTTGTTTAATGGATACGATCTTGTGTCTCTATTATTAGTAAATATAGTATTCAATCAATTATTCCAAAAATTTAGATTCTTTTCGCTTTTACCATGGAGAGTGTTCCGAGGAATAACTCCTGCCGTCAAGTTCCATCACCGCACAACTCGCTGTAAAGAAAGGTTTCATCCCCACCATCTGGATGAGTGGTGATCCACTACGGTGCGCTTCTCTCGGAAGTTCTTTCCACGCACCACCACTCTGTGGAACCAGCTACCTTCAGCGGTCTTTCCGAACGTATAGTGTTCAATGTTCATTGGTTGTCATGACAACAGGTGAAAAACTCGTGGCAAGCATTAAGCGTACATATCGTCACGCCTGTCTTCCGTAGGGGTAAGCAGAGACCACAGATCGCCATTTGCTACGGTCTCGGCACACTTTCTTTGCTACATCCACTCTCGTCATTTTTTTTATACAAGATTTTCTGTTAAGGGTACTTTTAACCTAGCCTTTTTTAAGAAGTTCACAAATTTATTCAAGGTATGTTCTCCTCGGGCTTCCCCTAACGTAACGAAAATTTCTTTTATCAGTTGTCTTTCATCCATCCTCTCTAAGGATACAATACAATAAACAAGGCCCAACACCCTTCCCCTCCCATTCCACATCCCAAGTCTAAGGGCGGCGTTGATTGTTTTCCATCAGGTGACACGCCTGCTCGTTTGCCTACTTATCCCATAAAAAAATACCCGACCTGGCTAATAATAATAGCAAAACCTTTATTTTAAAATATTACATATGTTAAAGGACTCTCGGATCTCACACTAGGATTCGCTGTGTTGTGAGTAACTACGCTCTTTTCTTAGTTAATAATACAATGTTATTAATGTTATATATAAACTAATAAGTGTCAAAAATGTAAGAAAAAAAATTAATGATGAAATTTATAAACTTACTGTGCAAAATAATATAATGTATAAATAGTATACACTTCAAACAAAATACTCTAAATGTAAAATTTTACATTTATTTTTTTGTTACTTACAAATGGGTATATTGTAAGTGGCTTTAAAAAAATGTACATGCTACCAGTGTGCCACCGGCCTACGCACGAAGTCGACATGAGATAATTCGACGTGTAATATATCGTGAGTGGCGGGGGTCTTTCAATTTTTTAACACTCACCTTTCCCGTGGGGGGTTCTCATTGCGTACCTCCTCCAACCGCCTTTCCCTCCACTTGCAGTGATTAAAACAGAAGTATTCGAAGTACTCGGCTATCCCCAACGAACATGAATTTCTTTGAGAAAAAATGTTGCCCTATGCAATATACACGTCACAAGTTTACATAATAATGTTATGTAAAAACCTATATCTGCAAGATGTTATCTAATATTTCACCATAAGATACACCAAATAGAAAATATGTAAGGTAAAACGTTAATAACTCAAAGTTTTCCGAAAAATATATAAACATTGATACGTATCTATAAAGACAATGGCATATAAGAGGTCGTACGAACACCATAATATATGCTTATGGCCGCGGCTTCGCTCGCGTGGAATTTGGTCTGCCACATTAAGTTTCGTTACAGATCATTTTAAATAAATATATTTTGTGTTTACTTAATTTATGGTTCACAATTTTGGTCATAGTGGCTTCCACATAAAAGATATATGCTGTCGCGCTTTTATTTAGAACTATTCAAGACAAACAATCCTACGGTACATCATCTTTGTATAACTCCAATGATTTAGGCAGCGCACGTCAAGATAGCTCTCAGAGGCCAGATTTTTTCCGACTTAATTGACATGTATTTTACGACCAAAATTACATAACATTTTTACAAATTGTAGCCTTTATGTTATTCCGATGTATAACCTATATTACTGTAAAGTTTCATCCAAATCCGTCCAGTAGTTTTTTCGTGAAAGAGTAACAAACACACATCCATACTCACAAACTTTCTCATTTATAATATTAGTAGGATATGGTCTCTGTACGGTGGGTATTTCACAATAAAGCAGTCGTTGATGACAGCGGTTAACATATAAAACAATATACATAATGACGATCAATTGGCTCAGTGGCGGAGGCCCCGTCTACGATGTCAACGGTCGCGGGTTCGATCCCCGCATCAGAAGCTTCTGGGCGGCACAATCAGAGTGCGCTGACACTGTGGAATGCGGCTTCGTTCCCACTAACCTGGGAACACTCAGCGGACATCAGTCACAAGATTCCAAGCACTCTCGTTCAATCGCTGAACGTCGTCACTTGTATTAGAATTAAACTTTATGTAATATATTAATTAATTGATACATTGTAAACTTAGTTTTAATAGATTAATTTAAGGTTTTTTTTGGAGCTATTACTGTGGCCGTTCATAATTAGGCTTAGGTCAACAATTAAAAGCTTCTTTTTTATTACCGTATCGACTACGACATAATATCTCATCATTTATTCATGTGGGAACTATCCCACATGAATAAATGACAATTTATTATCGATAAAGTATTTCTAAAAATCAAAATAATATTTCATTGTCGTTGTTTGTATTCCAGTGACCGCTCTTCGCGAGCACTGGGATGAGGCGAACGCGCGCGTGCTGCAGCGCAAGGCACAGCTGGACGCCATGCTGGGGGATTCCCAGCGCTACGAGGCGCGGCGTCGGGATGCAGACGCCTGGCTCGCCCGCATGGAGGCGCGCCTCGCCGCCATGACCCCGCCCGGCCACACCGCCGACGTTCTGGAGATGCAGCTGCGGGAGCAGAAGGTAAGAAATTCAAACAAGTTGGCAGTACAAGGGGTCATCCGTACAAAGTTAGCTTATTGAGTTTTTATTAAATACAGTGCTTTTGTTAGGAAGAAAACCTCACGTCCATTTCCCAACGGGAGATCTCCAAATCTACAATTTTAGATCGTGAATCAAATAAATTTAAAATAAATATAAACTCAAAGTTAGCTTATTGAGTTTTTATTAAATGCAGTTCTTTTGTTAGGACGAAAACCTCACGTCCATTTCCCAACGGGAGATCTCCAAATCTACAATGTTAGATTGTGAATCAAATAAATTTAAAATAAATATAAACTCAAAGTTAGCTTATTGAGTTTTTATTAAATACAATTCTTATGTTAGGAAGAAAACCTCACGTCCATTTTCCAACGGGAGAACTCCAAATCTACAATGTTAGATTGTGAATCAAATAAATTTAAAATAAATATAAACTCAAAGTTAGCTTATTGAGTTTTTATTAAATGCAGTTCATTTGTTAGGAAGAAAACCTCACGTCCATTTCCCAACGGGAGATCTCCAAATCTACAATGTTAGATCGTGAATCAAATAAATTTAAAATAAATATAAACTCAAAGTTAGCTTATTGAGTTTTTATTAAATGCAGTTCTTTTGTTAGGAAGAAAACCTCACGTCCATTTCCCAACGGGAGATCTCCAAATCTACAATGTTAGATTGTGAATGAAATAAATTTAAAATAAATATAAACTCAAAGTTAGCTTATTGAGTTTTTATTAAATACAGTTCTTTTGTTAGGAACAAAACCTCACGTCCATTTCCCAACGGGAGATCTCCAAATCTACAATGTTAGATTGTGAATGAAATAAATTTAAAATAAATATAAACTCAAAGTTAGCTTATTGAGTTTTTATTAAATACAGTTCTTTTGTTAGGAAGAAAACCTCACGTCCATTTCCCAACGGGAGATCTCCAAATCTACAATGTTAGATTGTAAATGAAATAAATTTAAAATAAATATAAACTCAAAGTTAGCTTATTGAGTTTTTATTAAATACAGTTCTTTTGTTAGGAACAAAACCTCACGTCCATTTCCCAACGGGAGATCTCCAAATCTACAATGTTAGATCGTGAATCAAATAAATTTAAAATAAATATAAACGCAAAGTTAGCTTATTGAGTTTTTATTAAATACAGTTCTTTTGTTAGGAAGAAAACCTCACGTCCATTTTCCAAAGGGAGATCCACAAATCACACAGTATCAGATGGTGACTGAAATAAGTTTTTGCCGCTTGTAATTATTATGTTAATAAAAATCAGGTTTCCGCGCAACTCCATTCACAAGTAGACCTCCGTAGAGCTCAGCGTCCTCCATTATAAATAAAAATGCAAATTATTTTTCCGCGAATACGAACCGCCCGCTAAACCGGCTGTTAGTTTAACCCGCTAGTTTAAACGGTGAAAGAGATTGCGAGCGAAAATATTTAGTTTCAATTTGCGCATTCAGCGCGCTCCAATTCAGGGCGTGAGTCGAGCGTTGGATGTGGGCACCTAGTGGTGGAACGCGGTGGAGGATTGGTTTGGCATTTCATAAATTAAACGCTTACCCTCACACCCATTAGTTTTATAGAAAACAGTGGGCTGGTTAGGAAGAAATAAACGCCGAAACGTGGATACTGATTATCCGTCTGCTTCCAAAGCATATATATATACATACATATATATATATACATATATATATATATACATACATATACGCTTCCGCACTGCCTATGGCGTTGCGGATGTCTATGGGCGGCGTTGGTTGCTTTCCATCAGGTGACACGCCTGCTCGTATATATATATATATATATATATATATATATATATATATATATATATATATATATATATATATATATATATATAGCAGGCGTGGAAAGCAACCAACGCCGCCCATAGACATCCGCAACGTCATAGGCAGTGCGGAAGCGTTGCCGACCTTAAAGGAAAGTGAAATTATGAGACTGGGAGTGGGAATAGGAGGAGGAGTGGGAGGGGGAGTGGGAAGGGGAGGGTGTTTGTAACTTAGCTACCGCGCTTCGTACGGTGAGCGGCTGAGTTCCGAAGGCCCCACACTCTCCCCTCCCCCTCCTATTTCCACTCCCATAATGACACTTTCCTTAAAGGTCGGCAACGCTTCCGCACTGTCTATGGCGCTGCGGATGTCTATGTCTTGATCGCTTTTCATCAGGTGACAGGCTTGCTCGTTTGCCTTCCAATCCCATAAAAAAAGAGAGCTATATATAGAGCTATACTCGGAGTTTCACTGGTACAATAATTTGGTATAAAGAAATCTGGATTTGTACCGAAATTTTTTTAAAGTAAACGCTTACCCTCTCCCATATAACGAATAAATTTCTTTACATACATCCCTACAACACGATATTTAAAAAAACCATCACTAGCTGGAGCTATTCCTTCGCAGTTCGCGTAATTTCTTCTATTTCATACTCGGCACATCCGAATGGCGCGCAGTGTAACGCGCCCTGCGAAATGGCGCGTAATTGTCGCCATTCATTACGTCGCTTTAAACACTAGGTGGTAAATGGCGCACGCTGAAAGAATGCCCGGTAATTAATGCGACTCGCTGAACTCCTGGAGCGAGGGTTGTTGTATATTTAATTACCACAATCGCCATTAATATTCAACGTTCCATATTTTCGTTTAGTTTTTTTTTATGTAGATCAATGGTACTGTGCCGTGCCAGCCGTACTACTATGGCGACACACGGGGTCTTTAGGAGGTTTTATCTTCAATGTAATTGAAATTCTTCCGAATTAAATTAATTTATTTTCCTATGCATTGTATGTACCACACTTTACCAATTTACATTTAACATTTTATATTTCAATTTCTTATGCCGGAAAGGTGACATGTGTATCAAAAGACGTACGTCGAACTAATCATTATTTTCACAAAACAATTTATTACTTTATTTATTAAATAATACGAATGTAAAAAAAGTAATAAAATATAAAAGGTTTTAATATATTAGTGATACATTTATCAATGAATCATTACAGCACCTACTCAACCTTTTTTGTCATAGGGCCCAGAAACATGTATTAGTCGTGATGTTGCAGGCATCAAAAAAGAAATGACTTCTAAGTAATAAACAAGTCACGATCGGCCAAGAAAGCGGCGCGTACAATAAAGTATGGAAGCTAATAAGGGGATTCCTGCGTTCTCACTCGCTCAATACGGAACTAAAAACTCCCAATGAAATCTCTTGTTTCCAGTCGTTCCACGCCGAAGTCCACCAGTACAAGCACCAGATTGAGCTTTTCGGCCAACTGACCCAGCGTCTGATCGCGGTCTACCGCAACGACGACACCACGAGGATCAAGCGCGCCACTGAGGCCATCAATCACCGCTACAACGAGCTCAACAATAGGTGGGCTTTTTGGACCAAACGCTTATACCACACAAACCTATCTTAAGTTACTCTTTATAGGACAGGAAGGCAAACTAGCAGGCTTGTCACATGATGGGAAGCAATCAACACCACCCATTATCATCAGTGATGTGTGGGCTTGTTTTTTGAAGGCTCCAATAATAATAATAATACCTTTATTATCAAAAGGTTTACATATGTTACATGACACTAGATCCCATACTAGGATTCCCTGGGTTGTGGGAAAGTAGTCTCTTCCCTTCGTAAATAATACAATGATATAACAAACATATCAAAAAAGTAGAGAACAAAATGTCGTATCCGTTCGGACATAGTCTAACGTTATACAACTACAATTATGATTAACCAAAAATAGTAACAAGACAGTTAATCAGTTTAAAAAGCACATTTACCCTTTATTAAGTAATATTGTAAGCATAGTTTGTATTGATACATTTATCACGACTTTTTATTTGTTATAACAATTATGAAAATAATTATATATAACATATATGTATAAATATTTGTCACAATACCTCCGAGATATTTAAAATGCGTTTAAAATTTTATATAGACGTCTTATCTCTTTAATGTAATAGCGCCATCTACTTTTGAATCTTTGAACTAGAACAATCTCGGAACATTATAAACTCGGTTTGAATACAGCGACATCTATGTAAATATAACTGAAGTTTCTATTTCTAAACAAAACCCAAGGTTCCTTTAGTTCATGCTTCTTGGTAGTTTATTGATTCTTTATACTCTTAAGTTTTTTTTTAATAGCAAATGAATAACAATGTTATATCTTAAAAAATAAAAGGATTAGTCGACTTGAATAGATCTTGTATATTTTTTATTTCCACGAACCAAACAATACAGTAGCGAATTGCTCCCTTTTTAGGCCAGAGTCGTAAGGTTAGGTCGGTGGTTCGATTCCTGCAATAGAATAAATATTTATGTGGCCTACAGATATTTATTGTGAGCCTGGAAGTTTGTCCATAACATTTGATTGTTAATAAAGCCATCCACGATACGGGAGTTTTATCTGGGATTACAAGTGCATTTTTTCAATTCCTATTATTAGTTCACACTCTCTCAAGATTTTTTTATATGACTTGTTTAAGTATAGTCCATTATTTTCTGATAGAAGCTTTTATCTTAGTTACACTATTACAAGATTGATAGTCACCAGCATTAGCAATTTCAGTTTATATTGTGATGTAGGTCATCACATTTACAATATTTAATAAGCTTATACTAAGGAGTATAACTTTTATTTTTATTTTTAGTATCGTGGCCCGTGGTAAAGCTCTCCATTCAGCTGTTTCATCGCTTCAGAATTTCGACCGTTCTTTGGAGAAGTTTGTCGCTTGGCTGAGTGAAGCTGAATCGTTGCTGGATGCGGCTGAACGGGACCCGCATTTACTTAAGGTAAGTACCATATAATTGTATAATTGGTTTAAATATATTAATAATGTATATGCTATAATATATTTATAATTTATCAATTTTATATGTTTGTAGCGGACTCCAAAATTTAGTGTTAAAATAATCAACAAGAATAGTTGTCAGTAAATAACGGCGTTACTTTACAGCTCCGTGAGAAAGTTAGTAAGTCGCCGTCATAAAGTTATAAAGGGGATTACTTTACAACCCTCTAATGACGGCTGTGAATAAAACTATTGCTAATAGTAACAGTTTAAACATTCGCTCCTATACTGCGCCGGCCTGGTGGTCTTTGATATCAGAAACCCAGCGCAAACGCGTCCAGATCAAGAAGAATCTGTCTTTGCGCGCCATCGTCGGGGCGGCTCGCTATAGGCGTAATGACGTAATAGCGAGGTACCTCAGGGTGGAGAGTATCGACGAGTTTGTGGTTCAGTTGGCTCGGAAGATGTTCGACCGAACCAACAATGGACCACACCCACACCTAAAAAATTTTGCTTACCCTCACGCTCGCCCACCTGAGGGACGTCCGCTCCCACGCGAAATCCTCCTGTCGCCGCCTGGCTCCCGCAAGGAAGGAGGGCCACAGACCAAACGCAGGATTGAGTTCAGCCATTCCCAACGACGCGAAGTCGTTTAATGATGCCTAAAAACCGCTAGGAACAGCGGCACCAAGGATCGGGGGGCGGTTGCCCCATTAAGTTGCTGCACGAGCTGTAGGGTTCATCCGCGAGGCTCGATTCCACACCTCTGCGCGGGGTGTGGACTTATTTAACACACAACCTTATACTATTAAAACCACATCAATCAATCGGAGACGTCCACTGTTTCAAACTTTTTGTATAACATGATTGTAATAGTTTCTCAGCATAAAGATAGATGGCAGTGTTTAAATTGTTATATTCTAATGTAAATAGATGGCATTAGCAATCATTTAAATCAACGCCATCTAGCGGAATTTGTTGGTAGTATTTCGTAACCAAAACATTTAAGTTACATTAAAGTGATTGTTTAAGAAGCAAGATGACGATAGTTTTTAAAAATGTTGTCCTATTTTTATTTTCTTGCAGTGTATAGCCAAATTGAAGTAATTGAAAAGAAGCAAGCAAAGTATTTTATAGTAACTTATTTCTTTCTTAGGTTGATATTAAAATTTGATTTAATGTTACATACAAGTTTATAACGAAGATTAGATCACTAATTGAAAGACACACCATTAACTTCTGCCTCACTTTGGGCGTTTTAAGGAAGGGTTAATCTTTACATTGATGAAAGGACAAATTGGTCGAGAGAGTGCTTCTGTATTTGAGTATATAATATATTTAAGATTCTTATATACAACACATAATCAGTGTGTTTGACGCTTGTGTTTTTTAAGAAAAATTCAGTGTAACAGAGTCTGGTAGGATAAGATCGTATATCGATAACAAAATTAGTATGCAATACCTGGAGATGAGGCCGATATTGAAGGGGTGAAACAAGAAGAAGAGGCCACGTAAGAGTGTGTAGTCTTACGTGGCCTTTTCTCCTTGTTTAATGGCAATTAGCCAGTAGCAATGAACTATTATGCCAGTGTTATGTACAGCATGTCACGATAGGTCTTGATAAAATGGTGGCCCTTCTACAAAAAAGTTGTATGGATATTTTGTAGTCAAGTTAAAAACACGATACGCACAATTATTTCAATTCACTTTCCTTTTACACCTTTATAAAAGTATATTGAGTAATACGTGACAAGAATTAAATAATATATCTGTTTATTATCGTAAGAACATAAGATTATAACAATGAAATAAAAACTCAACGTCACTGATGTTTAATAATTTGGCGGGAAAAGTCCACGTAGATAGATATATTCTTTATTGTACACCAAAATAAAGTTATACAATTACTGATTGTAATATTTATATAAAAATGGCGGTCTTATCGCTAATAGCCATTTCTTTCAGACAAGTGTAGGATGGACACAATGTTAAAAATATAATTTGATCTAAGTTGGTGATACATTATCGTTATGATGATAGAAATAAAAATTTATATTAATAAACAGATAATAGCCATAAGCTAAAACATAAATATATACATACATACCTACACACACATATATATACACACACACGCGTAGTTTCTAAGTATCTAATAATTATTATATTTAAACACAGCCCATATATGTCCCACTTGCTGAGCACGGGCCTCCCAATTTTTGGAAGGACGGACATTAACCCATCACGCTTCTCCAATGCGCATTGGTGGGGTTACCAAACTCGGCAAATTAGAACCCGCAACATTTACTCCGTGTACGGGGGGCCCTGCCACTGAGCCAATTGATCGTCTAAAATAATTATTATATAGTGTTATAATAGATAGTTTATGAATATTTCAAATCGCGCCATAGACAACGTCATTTCATATTCTTTGAATAATATAACTGTTTATCTACTGTATTCCCCGTTTAGTCCTGCATCTTATTGAATAATGCCAACTTCCTGGCACTGAAATTTCGAACAAACTGTGAAATTATATTCCTGAATCTTTGCAGCCAAACAAATTATTTACAGCGCGTTTCAGCCGCCGCTTTCCGAAACTTCCAAGCGACAAGAGAAGTTACGGAGAGTTTTACGAAACTTTCCAAACTTAGCCTTCGAGTTATAGAATCATCTCAAATCGGTTTACGTTCGAATAATAATAGGCATACATTTTTATATTAGTAGTAGAGCCACGCTGCAGACGAATACTTTGTCAAGAATGGCATATTATTTTTCTGTAGCGTGAATGGGGCGGCTCGCATGGGGAAGTACCACACTCCCGCAAAAAACGGGTATTTGAGTGGTAGCTTAGCTACCGCGCTTCATACGGTGAGCAGTCGGAGTATCGGAGGCCCAACACTCTCACCCTCCCTTTCCCATAATGTCACTTTCCTTAAAAGCCAGCAACACTTCCGCGCTGCCTATGGCGCTGCGCAAGTCTATAGGCGGCGTTGATTGCTTTCCATCAGGTTCCACGCCTGCCGTTTGTCTTCCCATCCGTAAAAAAAAGCCTCTTGGAGGCAAATGTTTAAATCAGCCACTGGTTTGTAATGAACATTGGTAATATGTGTTTAGCGTTGTCAGCGTTAGTGACCATAGTGATGTGCTGAAGGATTTGCTATCGGTTGTTTCTCGGTGAGAATTAGATTTATAATTCTCTATATAGTTTTCTAAACACACAATATTTTTTTTCGATTTGTTTGCGGATCTTAGCCAAGTACGTTTGACTGTATATTTTTATAAATAAGAGATTTCAAAAATAAAATAATAAAGTTCCGTGTGCAGATGTTTCAATATCTGACCACTTCTGAATATAAATATATTGAGAAATACAAAAGAATTCAGTTCTTTTACTTCTCAATAATATTGATACGAGGCATGGTTCTATATGAAACAGCCAGACGAGGAGGGACTGCATATTGGAACGTAATGCGATCGAAAAGTTAGCATTCCGCTGAAAACGGTCCAAACTTTGGAGCAGCGGTGAGAGTTTGCCCCTAAAGATGTCTTCTTTAAGAATATTGCTATACCCGTTAGCGTTGTCACACACATAAAGATATGCAGCGCTATGTTTTATTAACAAAAACTGACAGGTGATGACATCACGTCACCTGACAGTTTTTGCGTGTAATTCATCAAAATCCCATTTGCCAGTTTTTAAGAAAGGCCAAGTCAAGAGTACCCTTAACCTGCGGGCTTGCATGAGAAGAATTAAATAGGAAGTATGCCGAGATCGTAGCAGATGGAGATCTGTGGTCTCTGTCTACCCCTACGGGAGACAGGCGTAACGATATGTATTTATATATGTGCATCAAAATCCCGTTTGCGTTCTATGGGATAGGAAGGCAAACGAGCAGGCGTGTCACCTGATAATAAGCAGTAAACGCCGCCTATAGAGATCCGTAGTGCCATAGCAGGAAAAGTTGCTGACCTTTAAGGAAAGTGTCATTATGGACGAAGCGTGGTAGCTAAACTGACACTCAGACGCCGGTTTTCTGCAGAAGTGTGGTACTTCCTCGGGTGAGCCGTCCCATTCACGCTACAGAAAAATAATATGCCATTCTTGACATAATATTCGTCTGCAGCGTGGTTTTACCACTTCTAGAATTTAACTAGTTAGTTGGCAAAAGGGTAGAGGTGCTTTAGATATACGCAAATATGAAACACTTTGTGTTGATTTGTGTACACTTGCCTCATTTCTATAAACTATTTCAAATTAAACGTGTTATCCTCACCATGTGGGTAAAAGGCATTCTAGTACGGTTCGTTCTTTCCGAAACTTCTTTCCACTTACCACTCTCCTGTGGAAACAGCTATCTCCAATGGGGTTCCCGAACCGATAAGACATTGAAACCTTTACAAAACAAGCCTACATACTTTTTAAAGACCGACAACGCTTCCGTAATACCTATAGGATCTACCTATCTCATAAAAATAGAATGCCTTATTTTCTCATTAAAAGAAATCTTAATAGAAAGTAGAAAAACAGACTTAATATTTGGGGAGCCGACAATAGAATACCTTATTTTCTCATTGAAAGAAATCTTAATAGAAATTAAAAAACGGACAACATTTGGGGAGCTGACACAAAACTTATGTATTTTGTTCAAAAGCTGAGCTTGCACTGGACCACCAGTTTAATGTTTCATGCAACTGGTGCGCTTGGTTGAAATTTATGCAAACTTCCTTCCTGTCTAGTTACATAGAAACTGGAATTACTCACGCAAACTTTACAGGGCTCCATTGTTTTTGCTTCACAGATTGTTATATGCTCTCAATATTGTTTTTCGAGATATCTGTTCCGGATGGACTTCTAGTATTATATTTACGTAATGGAAAAATAGTTCAGTTTTCATAAAACTTGCTACAACTTAATAAAATAACTTTTATTAGGTTGTAGTAAAATTTCTTGGAAAATGATAGATATATATATATTCTGTATTGTTCACCAAAACAGTTATACAATTATTGATTATAACATTTATATACAAATGGGGGTCTTATCGCTAATAGCGATTTCTTCCAGACAACCGTAGGATGGACACAATGTTAAAAAACATTCTGTCTATTATTAGAATTGTAGACTTCGTTTTTGGTTGTAATTCAATACCTCCATTATATCGGCATTATATTGGCAAATTTTTTATTTTCGATATTAGAATTACATTTCATTTCTCAAACCCCCAGTCAGTCCCCTTACAATTAAGCTTTTTCGCAATGAGATTCCTTTGAACGGGGAAAAAAACGGCAAAAAAAAACTTTTCAGGTATCAGCCCTTTTGTATTTTAGATTCAGAAAAACCAAAAAATACAATAGTGATTTACGAACTCTTATATAATATTTAAATCAGAAATACTAACTTAAAATACTCCAATAAGATACCGAAAAAAAAAAATTATTTTTTTCGTTCGCATCTGCTATCGCAATGTGAGCTGTTAATACTTAAAAATAATCTATAAATTATTTTTTTAACTTTAAAGGGACATATTTCACTTCATGTGAAGTTCTTAAAGGTATACGGAATGTCATAAAAAATTCGAAGGCAGTCATGCCGACAGAAGTGAAAACCAAAAACTGTATTTTGAAATTTGAAACTAATTGTAATATAAATGCTGCTATTACTACAGCATGTAGCTGACACGACTCACAAAACTATCCATCCATGAAGCGTCCAACGCATAGACATACAATCGGGTATATTGGGTTATACGGGGTTACGTTGCGTGTACGTAGGCAGCTGCGCGCGCATTAACTGTGTTTAAAGCTATACTCATAGCTAAGCTAGATAAACTAAAGATATACCTTGAGCATTAGAATGTTGCTGACGCGAACCCATACATTTCTTTCCTACTAGAGTCGTGTTACGCAAATATAGAAGTTTTCACTTCAAACACGAATTAAATTACGAAAGTTTATTAATTACCCTTAGATATCTAACGAGCTTTTTATAAAAAGTAATTCCAGTTGTCAAAGGAACTATTTGCAGCTTATTTATACGGGCAAACAGTCTTTTTGTGCAGCTGACTCGTGTGCCGGGCGTGGACCAGCGCTTTAATATACTGCGTAATTAAAAGTTTTAAGTAGTTTATTGGCCGGTCGCAGTTAGTTCTGCGGGTTCGCTTTAAAATATAAATATTTTACTAACGTTTCTCAATCCTCTTAATATTTATTCTGAGTCTGGATGTGTGTCCTAAGTATTTGTGTTAATAAAGACATCCACGATACTGGATTTTATAATAGTTTACAATATAATATTTATAAATATACAAGTCTTTTTTCAAGTCTTACTATTAGTTCACACTCTACCTTTATATAATACAATATATTTATATACCTTGTTTAATTTTTCAATTGTTAATAAAATACTTTATTATTCATCCATTCAAGTTCAAATACATATTTTTTTTTAAATTTTTAGTGGACGACACTTGATGTTAATACAGTTTTTTCAAATATTAATTTATTAATTAGGTTATATTAATAAATTTTATTTTATATATTATAGGAGAGAAAAAATGTTGTCTTATATAAGATATTTAGCAGGATATAAAAGTAGAAATTGACTTATATATTACTTGTTTGAAATGAATAAATACAGCTGTAATAGTTTTTCTGAATTTTCAACCCTTACTTATAAAGTGCTGCTGTAACCCCCATATTTGGCAGGCATTACCATCTGTAATGATCTTCTGGTATATCACTCAGTCGTATATATAATATACGACCGATTGGCTCAGTGGCGGGGCCCTCTGTCCGTGGAGTCAATGGTCGCGGGTTCGATCCCGCATCGGAATAAATATATGTATGGATTTATAAATATTTTTTTTCGAGTCTGGTGACTCCCCTCCAATCCGATGATATCTATGGATATGATGTCTATGGGCGGATGATGCGGATGTCTTGCTTTACATTAGGTGACACACCTGCTCGTTTGCTTTCCTATCCCATTAAAAATACTATTTACCTCTTGGACGCTTAGAAAATCAAAGAAACATGTTATAATATTAAGTTTCTAAAGTATATGTCATGCTCGCTTAAAGGTTTTTGTTTGCGGTGGCATCTTGTGACGGGTGGAAAAGACTGATGGCTGCCACACCCGTCTACTTGTGAACAGGTGCTGCTTGTGGAAACCGCTCTACCCGGCCTTGTTTATATAATCTTTTTTTTTTAATTTGTTAGTTGAATGTTACTTAACTATACATAACCGATGGTTTTCCTGGTTATCTGTGAGATTATATGATCTACATACATTGCCGTATTGTAAAAATAGAAAATAAAGCGGATAACAGCCATACCATCACGCCTCTTTCCAGTAGGGGTAGGCAGAGACCACAGATCTCCATCTGCCACGATCTCGGTCTCATCACTCTCTTCGTAAAAGTTCACCGATTATGGGTACTTTTGAGCTGGCCTTTCTTGACAACTTCAACAATTTGGTCAAGGTATATTCTCCTTGGTCTTCCCCTACCGACCCTACAATCCACGTAATTTTTTTACTAACGTAAATTTCTTTTGCCAGTCGTCTTTCATCCATTCTCTCTATATGTCCAAACCGTCTAAGCATTCCTTTTCTTTATTTTTGTCACGACAGTTTCTTCATGACTTCATGCTTTATTTTATTATGCACTCATTCTTTATGACTTCATGCTTTATTCTATCAGTCAAAGTAACCCCACATATATTCACTAACGCTCTCATTTCCAACGCATTCAGTCTGCTTTCATGACTCTTCTGCCAAACCCAACTTTCACTATCGTACATCAGAGTTAGAACAAGAAGTCCCCGATGTCCCCTTTTCATAAAGGAGCCAGTGTATACGAGCAGAAAATTCAGTTACTGCAATAAAAAACGTTGAAAAGAAACAAAGTGCACGCTCATTATAAAGTCATTAGTACGAACACTGAAATGACTGCTATTGTTAAATGTGCACGGAATTACAGTCCTTGTTATTAGGTGTTAAGGACGAAGATTGTACGCTACGCTGTGTACAAATGCATCTATTGTTGGCTTTGTTTAAAACTTACGTATCCAAAGTGGCTCTGTATTATCCCGCGTATGGGTTCCGGTGTGGTTTACACCTTGTAGCTTGAACTCGGTGCGCGGTTAAATTCATTAACGTTCGCAGTTTATTTTGGGGTTGAATTTAATCCATTTAAACAGGTTAATATGGTCGATAGGATTATTGTGATAAGGCAGACAGTAACTTTACCTCTCTTACTTTCTGTTATAGATATCTGAGTAAAGTACTACAACTAAAAAGTGACAGTCTAACTTACTTTGGTATATAAGAGCGAAAGCGCGCAACCTTTAACTTTGTTATCTTTCGTAATCCACTACACCTGGGAATGTCTCTTGTTTGTGGTCTTTGAAATGCCATTTAGCACTGTATTACTTTGGATTAACATTAATTTCTTTTGCCGTCGACTAGGCGTTTGGGTACTCTAGCCTCGTCCATCCGTATTACGTGCCCAGACCAACGAACGCATCCAATTTTGATGGTTTGGATAACTTTACTTTTACTTTTATAATTTACATCCTGCTACATATCTTATATACGAGAATTTTTTCATTTAAAAATTATTGAAAAAACGTACCCTTTGAAACATAATTAAAGAAAAAAATACGTAATATTAATGCTCAATTACAAAACCGATTCGGAAATTAGTTTATAAATTTATTAAAATTTGTTTAAAATGTTTTTGATATCGGCTTAATACATTATTTTATTAGTTGTTCTCGTAATTCTATTCATTTTTACATCCAAAATCTCAACTTAGACGTCAGAAACAAATTTGACGAGCTGAGAATAAGAAAGTACTTCTGAATCGATAACAATGAGCCGGTATTATGGTGCCGCATTCTTCTCGTCCCCTCAATCGGAAATGTGATTCCTCAACAAGCCTTCCATTTTCAGATGTCAATCAAAAATCTTGTATACTTTCACTTGTTCTTAACAAAATAAACGCGGCATTTTGAAATTGTTTTCGTGTTGACAATATTTTACGCTTTGTTTTGATTATTTCCTTACAAGAAGGCCTGTATTTTAATTGTTATAGCATTGTTGGTCTTTATTATTTCAACAAAAGGACTAGCGAACATAAAGTCCTCAAGTTGTGGACTGGAGAAAAAACGACGACTCTCCCAATTTTCAAAAAGCTTTTATAAATATCTTTGTATCTTTTTATGTATTCGTTTATTATTTACGGTTTACCTATATTTATGTGTGTATATGTATGTGTGTGTATTTTGTATGTATGTATGTATATACTTATATATTTGCTTATGGTTATTATCTTTCTTTATTAATATTTTTTCTTACTTTTCGATCATTATAACGATAATGTATCATGAATCTACATCAAATTATCATTTTAACATTGTGTCCAACCTTCGCTTGTCTGGATGAAATGCTATTACCAGTAAAACTGCCATTTTTATATAAATATTACAATAAATAATTGTATATCTTTGTTTTTGGTGTACAAAAAGAATATATCTATCTATCTTTCTATGATAGCTCGTATATCTTAAAACCGTGCTGAAACTGCAACTCGGTGAAGGCCGTTTCTTAGTCCTCAAACTCCACTTATATAATGAAAGACTGATTACGATAGTCGGGGAGTGGCTGGTAACCTCTTTGAAGCCCAGTGTGATGGAAAGACTACATACAACTTGGACTGATATTGAAACGGGAGCATGGGTGAGTTAGTTAAAAGGTTTGGCACAGGAGAATATTATGTATAAGCCTCCAAACAGTGTGTTGACACTTACAAATAGAAACGGTGTGCATGTATGGTGAGTATGCATTGGGAAACCTCCTAGTCTAGGGTGTCAAAGGCGGTTACGGGAATTTATTTTTTGACATGTCTTTCCACACGTTTGACGTTTAAAGAAAATTATGTCGATTTACTTTTAAATTTGATATTTTTTTTGTGACAAACCAGGCATACGAGCATGCGTCTGTCTGTGAGTTACCTTGTGGTAAGTGATCACCGCCGCCCATTGACATCCGCAGCGTCGGAAGCGTCTCGGATGCGTCTTTTGTGAACACATATAGTCGTCTCTTGAATGCCTCTATGTCGTATTTATACACGAACACCGCAGGTGGTAAAGCTTCCCATATTTGCACGATTCTTGACAGAGAATTCCGTTTAAATCGCACGGTGGTGGATGATCAGCTTTCCAAGTTATAGGGATAGAACTCACTTGTGTGGCGTGTAGTGGATTAGTGGAACTGTACGCCTGGGAGTAGATCTTTAGAGAAAGAAAAACAACGCCTCAGAATAGGTCAAGACTCTATTCTATCTCAAGAGTAGAAATGTACAAAATATTTCAAGTCAAGCTCTCGTGAATAAAACGTAATTGGTGTATTGTGTTTAGATAGAGCGCTTTTCGCAAAATGAGCTACGAATTGTAAACCTCAAGAAAATCCTTTCACGAGACAACACAACCGCTACGTGAGTGCAAAACAGACGTCGGTTTCGACACTTCCAGCTACACAATGTAGAGACGTACATTTGTGCACCACAATACATCGTATGCACGTACTGTAATGCTATTCATTCTTAATGTCGTCATCATTATAATTTCCAAAGACGATAACTCGTGCAATTTTGTTTTTATATATTCACGCCTATGCCCCGCAGGGGTTGGCAGAGACTACAGAGCTCCATCCGCTGCCATTCATCGCAGCGAAACGGCTCGTTATTGGTCGCTTTTCGCCCTCGTGAGAATCAGGACGTGACGGGTGGCGAACCACGTCGCCGTCATTTTCGACAAATTAGGTATATTAAATTCGTCTTAGTGAATCCCACGAGCCGCAAGGGAGGATGGAGGTCAGCCCCAGCAGAGCCCTGCATGCTGAGGTAAGACACTAGCCCGATCCCGGATCGGTCGGCACGCTGGCGACTAGGCTCGCCCCTAGCCACGCATCCATTGGCACGGCAGACCGTGGATTGGCGGAGAGGAAAGGAAGGACAGAGAAGAAAGGAAGGGGCAGGAAATGAAATGCGGATTAGGGGGGTTAACTCGTGTAACACAGTCTTAAATCACTTTATTCCTGAACTATCTTTATTGCTGACTAGCTGACCCGGCAAACTTCGTAACGCCTCAAAATCAATAAATAAAAAAGCTGAACGATAATTGCAGAATTTTTCAACTTTAGTGAAAAATGTGGTCAGAACTTAACAGGAACAAAAAGAAATCTTAATCAATAAAAAAGCCAAAATTCAAAACCAAAGAATTGAAAAAAAAAACTACATTTTTGTATTTAATTTGATTTCTGAACGACTTTTGAATTTAATTGATTTCTGGATGACGGGACGAACGTCAAATATTTGACAGGTAGGGATAGTTTCTAAGGGAAAACGAAAAAGCGCCTTCGCAACACAACCGCTTGCCGGATGAAACGCGGTCGCTAAGCTACCACTCAGGCGCGGGTTTTCTACGGGAGTGTGGTACTTCCCCATTTATGCTACAGATAAATAATATGCCACTCCTGACAAAGTATTCGTCTCCAGCGTAAAGATTGTGTAGTTAAAGATATTGATTAATCGAGTCAGGCGTTACTTTACCGTTAAGTTACTTAACGGTTGTCTTACGTAGAGTCTACTATACCTGGTGATGCCTCGTGTTGAGTCGAAACACGTGTCGTGTGTATTGTGGAAGAGTGATGGTGTGTGTTTTTCAGTTGTGAATTTTTCAGTTGTGAGTTTTTGAATTTGAGTTCCCCGTTAATCCACTCCTTCCAGTAGAAACACACACTTTATTATTTTTATTCTGTTATTGTTTGCTTGTCGTGGATCTTAGCTAAGTAAAAGTTCTAACTGTTCACATAAGTTGACTTCCACGAAGCAAATGTAATAGAATCATAATACGCGTGTATTCAATGAACGTTCTGAATTCTTGAAAACCTAAACAGATTTTCCCTGGTTTTAAGTACAGTTTGGTTATGTTAGTGAAAAAGTTGAAATCAAAAGTTGTTTTACGTTTCGCAGTGAAATTTTAATAGCTTTTATTTTAATAACTATTTTCATTAGCAAACTAAAAGTAGGCAAAGCACTTAAACGGAATGGTTCGTTACATTGAACTTTATGCATTCACAAAGCTTTGTGTGGGGCATTGTATTAATTTTTAACCTTTTTTTTACAGCCCATATTTATCCCCCTTTTGAGCATGAAAGGACATTAACCCACCACGTGTGTTTAATGCGGATTGGAGGGGTAAATAGATTCGGAATAACTATATACTTTACTTCTTTTTAGGCAAACGAGCAGGCGTGTCACCTGTTGGAAAGCAATCAATGCCCGCTATAGACACCTGAATTCATAGGCTTTGCAAAAGTATTGCCGGTTTTTAAGTTTTTTTAGTGGTAGAGCCACGCTGCAGACGAATACTTTGTCACGAATGGCATATTATTTGTCTGTAGCATGAATGGGCTGGCTCGCCAGGGGAAGTACTACACTCCCGCAGAAAACCGGCGTCTGAGTGGTAGCTTGTCTGTCTTCGTACGGTGAGCGGTCTGAGTTCCGGAGGCCCAATACCCTCCCTTTCCGATTCCCACTCCCACTCCCATAATTTCACTTTCGTTTAAGGTCGGCAACGCTTATGGCATTGCAGATGTCTATGGGCGGCGTTGGTTGCTTTCCATCAGGTGACACGCCTGCTCGTTTGCCTTCCTATCCCATAAAAAAAACGTATGCTTTACTTGACCTATATTCCTATGTCCCCCATGTGGGGCAGAGGGCGTCCACAATACGCGGAGTATTGCGGACATTGCGTTCTTATTATACCAATAAAGAAATGTGTAGGCTTACGTATATTTATCCAGATAGATAATCCGATTCGGGAATCGAACACACTAATATTTACTCCGTAGACGACAGCCAATGCGACAGGTGGGCAACTAAGCCGTGGTGGTAGTTTTATTATCGTATTTAACTTAGAGTTATCAAAATGTTTGAGGTAGGTACTTTAGAACACTTGTAATGAAAAGCGATTAAGACGGAATAAAATTTTTTGGGAAACATCTAAAAATCTTGGTCTTTGTGCTAAAAAATTACGAAGCTTCCAACTGAGAGGAGTGGAAGAAAGGCCGCGGCGATAATAATGGGGAGTACTTGTTATCGCCCTCCAAATACTTTCTTATTCCAGCGAGCTCGTCAAATTTCACGTCGCCCTTTGTCTCGTTCGCCATTTAATTTTTCGGATGTCTGATGTCAAATGTATTATTTCTTGGATGGATTTCTTTCGAGCATCGTAATTGAAAACTTTCTTTTTATTTGTAATGCCATTAAGCGCTGCATTACTTTGGATTAATATTGATTTCTTTGCCTATTGTTATCGGAAATTTTCTTCCGTGTATGTCAGGGGTTGCCAAACTTTTTTGATTATCGACCCCTGTGTAATTTTTTGAAAACTTCGTCGACCCCCAAAAAATTTTCGTTTAATTAAATAAAACTATCTATTAAGTACTGTTTTTGTATATTTATTTTAAGATTTAAAATATTTTTTAAAAATAATTTTATATTGTTATACAATAGTTTTATGAAGAGTTTGAAATTTAAAGACCTAGAGAAGATATTTATCAAATATATTGATTGATTACGGTTCATTAGATATTTTAAATATCAAAATGCACCAAATAAAACGTTTGTTTTGTGATAAATTTAAAGAGTTATGCTCCGGGCGTTGTTAAATTTATATTATATAGTATTCTTTAAGACTATAACTTGTTGTTGTGCCTAATAAATAAATAAATAATAAGTAAAGTAAGAACAGATTTATTGTATGTATCTTGAATGTTTCAAATAAGAACTTGTGTCATTTAACAGGAAACGATATTTGACCTCGTTGACCACCAAAATCAGTTTGCGTTTCTATCGATTCCTGGGAAACCGATTTCGACCCCAAGGGGTCGGTATCGACCACTTTGGGAATATCTTTGAGTTTACGCGATAGTTTTTATCATAATTTTTTACGATTCTGAGGATGTCTCGTGTCGAGGCGAAACACGTTGTATTTGTGGTGGAAATTGGTATTTAGTGACCATAGCGAGGTGTTGGATTTGCTAACGGCCGTTTTTCAGTAGAAATTAGACGTGAAATTAGACTAATAAAATATTCTTCACGCAAACATACAATATTATTTTTCTGATTTGTGTAAGCATATGTAAGCACATTAAGTTTGACTGTTCGTCTGTATTAAATTTGATTTTTATGGGAAAGACGGGCAAACGAGCAAGCGTCTCACCTGATGGAAAGCAATCAACGCCGCCAATAGACATTAGCGACACCATAGGTTGCCAGCCTTTAAGGTACGTGTAAGCTTGTTTTTAATGGATTCTTATGTCATTCGATTGATATACTGGTTGTTTCTTCAAATTAGTTACGGATACAGAGATAAATATATCTATATAAAATATATTGAAGCGGAAAATTCGCGTGTCGGAAAAGTTTACAAATTTAGACCAATATACTTACTTTATTCAAAATTGCTACAACGAATGATTTTTTTTAATGTAAGCCTTCATTTGTTTTCCATCACCTTAAACGCGGGGCCTCACTTTAAACAGGGGAGACTATATCAAAGATCCGGATTAGTTTATTTAATGATAAGATAATCATTTTAGGATCATTTCCCGGGCGCTTTATGGCACGGAAATCTAATGATTTTTTAATGTGTAAAGTTCTGAACCACGGCTTAACACTGTGAACTTCGGAAGATTTGGCAGGTGGACTAATCTCTGAATTCATTTGAAAGACTAACTTGACTTCACAATAGATTATATTAGTGTATGTTTAAAAATTTTATCTTTTATTATATGTTTAATCTTTTATTACACTTTTTTTTATAGAATAGGAAGGCAAACGAGAAGTCGCGCTAAAGGCAGTACAGAAGCATTGCCGGCCAAGGAAAGTGTCATTTTGGTAGGGGGAGGGAGAGGGGAGGGGGAGGGGAGGGCGTTTGGTCCTCCGGACCTCAACCGCTCACTGAACGTAGCGCGGTAGTTAAGCTAACAGTCAGACGCCGCTTTATGTTTTGTATTTTTTATATGGGAGAGGAAGGCAAACGAGCAGGCGTGTCGGCTGATGGAAAGCAATCAATGCTACCCATAAACATCCGCAGTGCCACAGGCATTGATGAAACGTTGACGGTCTCTACGAAATGTGTAAAAACGTTATATCACTATAAGTCGACAAAGATCAAATAAACAAATAAATTTGTTTTATAATTATATTTATATAGAATTATAAATAACATTAAGAAAAGATTTGTCTAAAAACATGCAGAAATTTCACTACTTCTAGAAATTGATTTTTAACAAGTCGTTAACTTCCTTTGGAGCGAGATTAACTCATCGATAAAATCGTTGGTCAACACGCCCCACGCTAACCAAACACAATTTCTCTCAAAGGGCTGATTCTGCGTTTCTTCAGCATCCAGAGAAATTGATTTATAGTTCCGTATGAAAATTGCGTCTCGCGCATTTCAAATATCGTATTACGGTATTGCTAATAGGCCCTTTCCCCCTCAGCCCTTTGATCCGGCTTCGAGGGACCAATTTTGTTTACGGCTGGGATTAAAAAGGATTCCGCTTTTGACTTCGTTGAGAAATACTTTATTTTTTTTCTGTGCGTATCGAGACGATGCGGTTTCAGTGTACACGATTCCTAGCTGTTCAACAAAACACGAAATCTGTTTTAAAACATGAGGGTAGGAAGAGCTAACGTTTTTCCTTTTAAAATTATCCGCTTTTGGTTTATGTGTTTATATCGCGGGATTTGTGCTTTAATATTCTGTGCGAATAATTTACCTTACAATTTTATATAGTATTTATTTATATCGAGACACTGAAATATTTTATTATTTTCGTTAATGATTTGATTTAAAATAGTTTTCATTTAACTTAAATATCTATTTTTCACAAATCTCAATTTGTAAAAAATAAATAATGATTCGCCACAAAATAAAGGTTCATAACCAACACTTGGAGGTACGGATAGAGTATTTTATGAATGCTTTTTATTTTGATAGGGCTTCCCCGTTTCTGCAATGCATCAGGTATGTTCGTTAAAGCCCGCACCGATGGCTTTTGGTCCATTTTGCGAAAACAAACAGGCTCGTTGCTTCACAGAGTGAATAAGTTCCAAATAAATCCACTTAATCCAACAGAAAAACACACATTATTAATTTTCTGTTATTGTTTTGCTTGTCGCGGATCTTAGCTAAGTGAACGTGATGGATTTCCGCAAAGTAACGCCTGACTCCATTAATAACGCAAAAATGTTAAAATATATAATAAAATGTATGGACCAAAGAGAAAACATTGTCTGTAATAAAGATTATTATTATTATATTACATTTTTATTTAGATGGAGTAGGAAGTAGGAAGGACTACAACTTAAGTAGGATTAGGAAGTACAAATTTTCACATAGAAATATTCATCCCTGGATACCTGATTTCATTTGGATGTAGGGATAGTATTTTGTAAATGCTTTACATTTTACATTTACATTTAAAGGTAGTAGGAAGTAGGAAGGAGTACAAATTAAGTAGTAGTAGGAAGTACAACTTTTCACAAAGAGAGGTTTCATCCCCACCACCTGGATGAGTGACGATCGAGTACGGTGTGTTTTTCTCGTTTTTTTTTCTTCAAAAAAACGATCCTATACATTTCTCAAAGGATAACCTTTAACTCTAAAATAAAAAACTTCTCGAGTGTTTTCCTCTCAAATGTTACGAGTAATACTCATTTCTTCTGTAGCTTCGTCCGTTCCATTTGTAATAAGATACGGCAACTTGTCTCTCGAAGTCCGGAACTGAAACAGCCTCCGGCTCCAATTTTATTAACCGGAATTATTGTGTTACAGCATTAGTCACAACTTTTTTCCGGTAAAAGCCTTTTTGATGTAACTAAGTATGTACCATTTCGACGAATCTAACACCTTGTATGTTTGTGATTGTTGATTTATTTCTATATAAACATATCTATGTCTTGTATGTGACTATATTCATTTCAATGTATAGCCATATATAAAATACAAGTTTTTGTATAACATTGCATTGCTTTCTTATAGTCAGAGGCATCAGAGGAATAGATTCCATCTCCATCATCTGGATGGCTGGCCGTCCATCACCGTGCGCTTTAGTCACAGTTTTCTACCACGAACTGTACAAATATGGAACGATTTACCAACTGCGATCATCATAAACAGCCTACGGCAGTCCACTGATGGATATAGGCCTCCGCGTGAAGCGCCACATAACTCGTTCTTGTCAGCCGCCCTGTGCAGATCGTCGCACCATCTAGCAGGGGGGCGTCCCACACTACGTTTACCGAGACGCTATCTTCACTCCAGTACTTATTTGCTCCAACGATTGTCGGATCTCCGACAAACGTGACCACCAGCGATGTCCCCATAAATACAACATCGGAGCAATCAATAGACGAGCGTATGTGTTCACAAAAGGCCAGCAACGCATCTGAGACGCCTTTGACGTTGCGGATGTCTATGGCTGACGGTGATCTTTAACACTAAGTGACCCGCATGCTCGTTTGCCTTCCTATACCATAAAAAATATATATGCAACTTATATTTTAATATCAAAAAATTCTCCTGATTCTCACGAGGGCGAAAAGCGACCAATGGAGAGCCGTTTCGCTGCGATAGAATGGTAGCGGATGGAGCTCTGTGGTGTCTCTGGGCTGCCAACCCCTGCGGGGGATAGGCGTGAATATATATATAAAAAAACTATGATATTTAAAGCGTTTTTGCTTTTCGCAAAAAACCAAAAACGGTGTAAATGACACAGTTTTTTTGTTAGGGTCAGAAAAAATACTGCGTTGAATGGTTTGACTCTCACAGCTTTATGACTTATGAAAAAAATTGTACACATTGATGATTTGACGACGTTTGTTATAGAGTGATCAGATTCAATTTTTTACAGAAATATTAAAAGTTTTTTCTGCTTCTGGTGGAGTGTTTTAATTTTGCTGCATACTACGTTTTTGTTTTTTCGCGTCGATATGTATCTTTTGATTACAGTAACATTTAGTTCCACGAAGATATCGATCTGCTTCTCTCTAATCGCACAAAGTTGTTGCGCCATTTGAATTGTGTTCAAAATATCCTGAACCTCTTAAACGAATACAATGTTGGGTGGTATAATCCGGGTATCATCCGCACAAAGTCGGAGCGACAAAAATAGCAGCACTCGAGTGCTGCGGGGAGCGTTTAGGGGTTTAATGCTTCCACTCCACGCGGCGGGGCCCTCAGTCGCGCGGGGTGTACAGTCTGCAACGTAGTATGCACTTGTTCCGTCTCCGTGCATTGACACTAACCGTTTGCTTCGATATCTTTTTATAGGGTGGAAAGGCAAACGAGCGGGCGTGTCACCTGATGGAGAGCAATCAACATAGTTCATAGGCATGTGTAGGTATGTTTTTTGAAGATCCCAATGTCGTATTGGTTCGAAAACACCGCCGTTGGTAGCTAGTTCCACAGGGTAGTGGTGCGTGGGAAGAAGTTTCAGCTCCAACGCACCTTATTGGTTCATCCAGATGTATGCAGTAGTAGAATTCAGCGGCTTGAATTATTTCGAACAATTCACAGCACTTCTCGTGGTATTTCGGCTAACTTCGTAGATATTTTTAAATCGATACGACATTGAAACCCTCAAAGAACAAGTCTGCTCATATCTTAAAGGCCAGCAACGCATCTGTGATGTGTCTGATATTGTGTATGTCTGTAGGCAGCGTTAGTTGCTTTCCATCAGGTGACACGCTTGCCTCCCTATCCCACATATGAAATCGAGCAACTGGTGGCCCAACCCAATGTAATAGGAGAGACTAAGGCTTGCGCAGTAAAGAGAGCGAATGTGGGGCGCCTCAGGTACCGCTGGAGAGACATAGTGAAAGATGACTTGCAGACCTTCAAATCTGAAACTGGTAGGAAGTGGTACAGAACAGAGCACGGTGGCGTAAGATGTGTTCGGAGGCCAAGGGTATATATATATATATATATATATATATATATATGTATATATATATATATATATATATATATATATATATATATATATAGTGTTTCGGCTAAATTAACCCGACCACTATTTGCTGTTACCGTCAAATCCAGTGAAATAACTTCAGTAAAAACGCTTTGAAATGTTATTCTCAACATAGAGTACAGTTAAAAACTTCACACACATCGGTACGAGTTGAAAAATCCAAACGAAAGCTGAGATTTACCAACTACAGTCGCAATGCACTTAACGATTCCGTTAGATTTACAACTTCTCTCGTTAGACTTGTATATTTAACTTATTACTTCTTAGACCTGATGGCAATCAACTATAACTATTATGCCAGTATCAAATGAAATGTAATAACATCAAGTATCTTAAAATATATTACTTAACTCGTCATGTTACGTCTTGATAAAATGATAACCATCCTACCAATACCTGTATTTTGGAGTCAACTTAAAAAATCATGATACATACATATTGTCACGCCTGTTTCCTGTAGAGATAGGCAGAGACCACATATCTCCACCTACTACGATCTCAGCATCTTTCCTCCCTGCTTCCTTCACACTGATTACTCTCCTCATGCAAGCCCGCCGGTTAAATGTACTCTTGATCTTTTTAAAAACTTCAGCAATTTGGTCACGATATGTTTTCCGTGGCCTTCCCCTATCGATCCGTCCATCGACATTCGCAACGTAAATTTATTTTGCCGGTCTAAGTAGTAACGTAAATTTCTTTTGCTAAGCATTCCTTTCTCAACTTTTGTCACGACATCTTATTTTACTCTAGATCACTCCTCCAGAACTCAACCGCTCACCGGACGAAGCTCGGTAGCTAAGCTACCACTCAGACGCCGGTTTTCTGCGGGACTGTGGTATTTCCCCGAGCGAGCCGGCCCATTCATGCTACAGATAAATAATATGCCATTCTTGATAAAGTATTCGTCTGCAGCGTGGCTCTACCACTATCAAAGTTAAGCGAAAGAAACCCATTAAATCAGTTAAACTTTGTTCGCGCCGTAGTAAATTTAAATTAATTATTGTCTTCCCCTCGAAAGGAAGGCGTGTATATTAATAAAGTTTAATAAATAGGGAACACCTTACATAAACATATGTTAATAATATTCAATTTAGTCGACACTCCGCAAACGCTGTATAAGAATATATAAAGTATGAATATTCTTATACAGCGTTTCGCTATCTACCTTTAATGTCATAATAAGTCAAAAAAAGTGTATTCTGTATTTATTAATGTTTCATGTTAATTTCAGTTAAAATATGCGTAAGAAAACAAGGTCGACTTGTGCAATGCCTATGGTACTGCGGATGTCTATGGGCGGTGTTGATTGCTTTCCATCAGGTGAAGCGCTTGTCTGCTCGTTTGCCTTCAAATAAAGTTAAACTGAGAAATTAAAATATGCCTATAACCACACGGTTAACACATCGTCACGCCTGCCTCCCGTAGGGGTAGGCAGAGACCACAGATCTCCATCTGCTACGATCTCGGCACACGGCCCATAATTCATATTTTCGGTTCAACCAAAACGGTTAAAGCGAATGTATTTTAATTTATATATTTTAAACTAATCACTGTGCCTCACAAAATTCTCCTCAGCTCGCCGCGCACTTCAATAAATAATCCACCACTAGTTATTTGTGGTACAATGTCGAGTATGTATGATGTACTTGAAATTACTCACGTCGGTTGTAAATTACTGATTTACGATACGGGTTTCAGTTCCTAAGTAGTTAGGGGGATGGTGGTCAAATTCGTTGGAGATCTCGCGGGGAACATAAAGTTCACATTTACATTCTTTTTACATTATTTTAAGAGAATCGATTGCGGCGATCGCTCCTGTAAAGTACTAAATGTGTACTCCTTAATGGCTAGCAACGCATTTGTGATGCCAGGGGTACTGCGGATTCCTATGGGAGGCGTTGATTGCTTTCCATCAGGTGACACGCCTGCTCGTTTGTTATTCCATAAATATATATATATATATATATATATATATATATATATATATATATATATATATATATATATATATATATATATATATATATATATATATATATATAATAAATGTGCACTGTTACAGAACGAATTTTCTTTTCCGCTTTGTCCCTTATTCGATGGTAGGATTTATCTTATTGGATACAGGATTCAGATTAGAAACATAATATTTACAAGTTATTTTTGTATAACCCATACCAACAATTAAACTTATGTTAAACATAACACTTTGGATTACTTTAAACATAATATATGATGAATGTCTTCTCTTATGACAAAAATAAACCGTTCTCAACATTTTTATTACGAACTTGTGAAAAATCACTTAACAGTAAAAGCCACTACGCGAGGCGCTCCGGTGCATCTATTTTAACGATCGTCCACCCTTCGCTTTTAAAACTAAAGTGCGCTGTCAAACGCTCCCCGAAAAAGTCATTCGAAAACCAAAACAGTGGCTGTTATTGCGTCGACGTAGGGCGGGCGGAGTCGCCCAGCGTCAGTCGACCGGCGGCCGCCGCGCGCGACGCACGTGCCGCCCGCCATGTGACGCTGCCGGCCGCGGCAGCCATGACCGAGGGGGCGGGCAGGCCTAGGCCAGCGCCGCCCCGCAAGCCGGACTCGCTGAGCCTCGCCTGGACGCGCTGGGACGACCCACCACCCCCGGCGCCCGAGCCCAAATCAAACCCCGTAACAGTGACCGACGACTTCGGTTTCACACCTTACTCGTACACTCCTCCGAACCCGGTACAGAACGACCGCAGGCCCAGGCGGCCTCAGAGCGTGGTCTCGACTCGGCCTCCCGTCCCGCTCGCCCGGCGTCCCCACTCGATAGGCTCCCTCGACGATGAGTGGTCCGGGCAGATCTTGCAGCCGGTGCCCCGGAGGCCGCGGCCGGTGCCGATGTCCACGCTGCCGCGCGCGGGTCTCATGCCGTCCTCGAGGAGTGATTACCAGTTGCAACGGCCGGCGATTATGACGAACGGTTATGGTGCTGTGCCGCCGTCGACGTCGCGCAGGCTGTCGCTGCCGGGCTGCGGGCTCCCGAACGCCCCCAAGCCCTCGGCGACCTTCCACGGGCTGTCGGGTCTCATGGGGCCCTTCCCGACGCTGGGAGCACCGACGACTCCCAGCACGCCGGCCGCTGTTAGAGAAGCGGTCAGGCACCTTCTGCAGCAGCCAAGAAATGGGTTTCCCATTATGGATCACAAGCTCTCACTTTTCATCGACATTCTGGACGCTCAGGAGAAATTCTCTCAGGTGAACATACGATTTATCCCTGATCGGAATTAAATTAATTAATATTCTGTGCTTCTTTATTTTCTGTAACACATAACACAATTATATTTATCCAAATAAAGTCACTTAGTTTTGTAATGTAAGCTCGCTGTTTCAGTAACTAACAGGTATAAGCTTTCATAAAACCATTATTTATTTACATGAGTTCTCCAAACTTAATGTTTAAAGACTGCTCTAAACATTGTTTGAGTTGAATAAATAGTAATTTCTAAATACTCCAATAAAAGAAAAGATTATTAGATCATATAAAAGAGTGTATTATAATAATATTTTTTATATTTGCCTTTAAAAATTTAAATCTTTAGTGTAGAAACTAATGGGCTGCATAGGCCAAACTAGACTAGACTATGTAGATGTTAAGATTAGATTTTTTCTTATTATTAGTTGTGTGCGTGTGTGTGTGTTCAAATTATTTCTTCTTAGTCTTTATTTCATTTGCCCTTCCTATGTTAATAATTCTAAATTAAGAATTATGTACATACGAAGGACAAATGAAAGAAAATGACTTAGGAGATAAAAATTGAATGTGTGTTCAAGTTTTTTTTAATAAACAATTAAAAAAAAATTGAACACACATTCAATTTTTAATAATAAAAGAATTAAAAAAATCTATGATTGTAAAATAATAAGTTTCAAGGCAGAATTTGGGTAAATTAGTATTGAATTTGTAATGTGTACTATTATTTTGGACAGTGTAGACATAGTTTTTGCGTTATCAATACGAAGAAGCCAGAGTAGAAGTTTGCTCCCGCAAGGTTGCATGATCAGATGAAGTTATGTTGAAACAATTGGACAGTTTATGATTGATAACTAAGTTTAAGTTTTAAAAATTTCATATGATAAACATATTTATTATACATATATATATCGCGGGGCATGCGGAGCCAACGGTCGGGGGTTCGATCTCCGCATCGGAATAAATATATGTATGGATTATAAATATTTATTCCGAGTCTGGTTACCCTGACAATCCGCATTGGACAAGCATGGTGGGTCAACGTCTGTTCGTCCAGAAATGGAGAGGCCCGTGCTGAGTAGTGGGACATATATGGGCTGTTAAATATATATATATATATATATATATATATATATATATATATATATATATATATATATATATATATATATATATATATATATATATATATATATATATATATATATATATATATATATATATATATATATATATATATATATATATATATATATATATATATATATATATATATATATATATATATATATATATATATATATATATATATATATATATATATAGTCTCTCTAAAAGTCATAAAGGGGTTCGACCGTATTGAATATTTTTTTTTCAATTGTGGTCCCTCTAATACAGGGAAGGTTAACGTATAAAAATATAGGGAAAACGTAATAATAAAACGTTAAATAATTTAAAAATTTTTTAAAAAAAATGTTTTTTCCTTTCACTTCCAATTACTTTCAATAGATGGCGTTCGTGGCGGCTTTATTGTGTAACGGATGTGTCGTGTACAGAACTGTCGTTTCTTTTGTGCGATATTTAAAAGTATTGCATACCTAAGTTTTAACATACCAGGAGAAAAATACAGGGGAACATAAATTGTTGGAACAAAGTTCAGTCTAGTTATATATAATTTATGATATATGAAAATTAACTTTTCATTTATTTTCAAAGTTACAGTTATAAAAAGGAGAAACCGCATATTTACCATTTTTACATGCTATCATATGTAAATTTACCGGCTTATCTGGGATGCGAATAGAATATTTTTGGTAACATTTCAATTATAATAGAGATCTTCGTGACCAAGTCTGTTCCATTGATATTCTGGACTTTTCTGTAAGGTATACATGATGTTATGTAAAATTATAACGTGCTACACGTATATAAGGTGCTTTTTTGATTGTTGAAAATCCCTTAATATTTATTCATATTTTAAACACATATTAAAAAGGCGCTCCAATAGAACGCCTGACATATGCTGAGCAAAAACCATTTTATGATACTTGTTAGATTAAAATTATTTTCGTTTTGTTTATTTGTTTATTATAATATTATTGTTTTAATTTTAGCTTTTGTAAAAGTATAATATGTGTCATAAATAAATTTTGTTCTGTTGTATTCTATTTTTGTACGTATATTCTGGTTGGTAATACAAGGCCTTTTATAAAATTTATACAATAGTACATTAAAAAAATTAAGAGAACACTTTATTATCACTGCTTTGTGGCATCTATTGTCTTCCAGTCTCACAGCGAAGCAAAGAGTTTTAATTATACAACTCCTTGTTATATTACAATATAAAGATGTGGAAGAGATAAAAACTAATAAAATGAAGATGAAATGAGATTTTAAACATACAATAATGTTCCTTCAAATACGATATCATAATTGATGGAGTCAGGTGTGACTGCGGTATTCCATATAAAATTATAGTGTGTGTTTATGACTGACTGAATGCGGTGGAAATGAGAGGATTAAGTAGTATGTGTGGTGTAACTTTGAATGATATAATAAGAAATGGAGATATAAGAGAGCGATGTGGATGGAAGGTGTCGTGACAAAAGTTGAGAAAGAGATGCTTAGATGGTTTGGGCACATAGAGCGATTGATTTACTTGTATATAGATGTGTGATCCTACGAGATGCGGGGCTCTCCCCGCCGCCTAATAATATATAGTTTTTGGAAACACATCTAGAAAAATGAATAGTTGAAACGTGTACACAACAATCGTGTAATTCTTATACAGGATGTTCGGTAGAATAAAGTTCACAAACTTTTTTTTTAAGTTCTTACAAATATAAACATTGATCGCCACGTCGTACACTCTTGAAATCTAGCCACAGTATTCTGTGCCACTCGCTGAAGTAGTGACGTCGGGATACCGTTAATCTTCCGTAGTAAGATGATTTTCAGTAGTAAGATGGTTTTCGGGTTTGTTTCGTAGACTTTTGAGGTGTCCCCATAGAAGTCTATAGGGGTTACATCCGGCAATCTGGGCAGAGGATACCGCGGGAACGACTTATTAATTTGTTAGAGACGAAGTCACGAAGAAACACCACGATCTCTCTAGTAGTGTGGGGCGTGGCGGTATCTTGTTGAAACCATGTGCATGAAGTGAAGGCAGGATTTCTTCTCCTTCTTATGATCCTATGTCCCCAAAGTGGGCAAAGGGCGTCCACAGTGCTTCTCCATTGGGATCGGTCCACGTCAGCCCGATGGATTTCATCTCGGCCGCTACGGAGCGCTCCGTAGCGAAGGCAGGATGTTCTCTCAATATTCAGTATGCACGTGTTAACTGATTATTCGACCTATTGCCTATTTCTGTTACCGAATACCCTATATATTCATTCCAAGTTTCGATGTATGCACATAAAGACTGCTGCATGTCAAAATTTTCTTCTTTAAGAGTTAGTAAGTTACCCACGCACGACCCAAAACTTTTCCCCTAATGAAGATAATCCATCAGGCGTCAAAAAGCTAGGCTCGTATAAATCACGCGGTGTTGGAAGGAACTCCCAACTTTTCGGGGGACAACTCCGTCGGAGGGCTGTCTGTGAATTCATAATGCTTACATTTATTCTATAATCCGTTCACAAAGTTAGATCAGTTGGAAGTTTAACACAAACAAGTTTAAAGCACCAGTTATAATTATATGCAATGCAGATTAACCAAGTATATTTAAATTCAACCGGTTATCCTATCGACATTTGGATTACATCTGGAGTAACTTGGCCTGTGTTGATTTATTTATTTATTTTTAATATATGTTTTAGGCTGACGTTTCAAGTAGATGGAATGCCGGAAGGCATGATATAACCTTTGTATAGAGGTTTGCTAAAGTAAAAACTATATATTGTGTAACTTCTTAGCAAATAATATTTTTTTCTCATTGACTGTAACTGGGTGTAAAGTGGCAGAATTAGATTTGTAACCTCAACTACAACTTTCAAAAAGGATTACTCGACCATATTTATATTATGTTATAGATTAGTAGTGCTAGAGCCACGCTGCAGACGATTACTTTGTCAAGAGTGACATATTATTTGTCTGTAATGTGAATAGGCCGGCTCGCCCGGAAGAAGTACCACACGCCCGCAGAAAACCGGCAGAGTTCCGGATGCTGCATATATATTCTACTGCTGGACACGTACCTCCCCATTTCCGGAGAAATGGACATTCAACCCACTACGCTTATCTGATGCGGATTGGCGGGGTTACTAGACTCAGAATAAATATCTGTAGGGTATACATATATATTTTCCGAGATCGAACCCGCGATCATTGACTCCGTAGCAGCATATGGACAGTCAAAAGTTTTACTTAGCTAAGATCCGCGACAAGCAAAACAATAACAGAAAATTAATAATGTGTGTTTTTCCTCTGGGTTTTAATAATGTGTGTTTTGCCTCGTGTTGGGGCGAAACACGTGTCGTGTACAAGATGGAAAAGTGATAGTGTGTGTTTGGCGTTGTGTATAGTGGTTGATGGGTGGAGAGTTGATGGCCGATTTTCGGTAAGTTTTTGGTTTAAGTTCCAAATAAATCCACTAAACCCAGCGGAAAAACACACATTATTAATTTTCTGTTATTGTTTTGCTTGTCGCGTATCTTAGCTAAGTAAAACTTTTGACTGTCCATATAGTGATGGATTTCCGCAAAGTAACGCCTGACTCCATTAATAATCCGTAGAAGCAGTCACGCCACCAATTCGATTGGTCATAAAAATATACTGCTTTGAACTAAGAAATATACTTGTTATTAGTGGCGGATTTACACATTTGCCGCCAATAGGCTATTTAAATTTTGCCACTCCTATCCACATCTACAATTCGATAACCTATATAGTACACAATCATGTTAATTACAATTTTTTTTTTCAAATAAATATTCAGATAGATAGATAGCTTATTAATTCAAGGCACAATATAAACGATATCAAAACCAAAAATCAAAATAAAATTAAGCTAAATGTTAGAGTAAAGTACTACACAAATTTCGGAATAACTTAAAATTAACATTAATGTGCCGAAGAATAGGCCTTGGCTCAGCTTTAATGCTGTAGTTGGTCAACTACAGCGCTGGTCATTCTGCCAACACCTAGAGTGTGCGTTACCCAAAAAATTAAAATAAATATAGGTATATATAAAGAAATGATGTAATTTTTTATAAGTCGCGTGATAGAACTAGAAATAAAGCTATATGAGAAAGTGAACAATTATATAATTTTATAATATAATAGATATAATGTTATATATACTACAAAAATCTAATTTTAAATTTGCAAACATGAACTTATTTATTCTTTTGGTTGCGGTGGATGTATTACATGATGTATAATTTTTAATTATATTGTATTTTATGTGTATTTATATATGTATATGAGTATGAGTAGTATATATATATATGTGTATGTGTCTGTCCGTATCAATGTCGTCACTGTGGTCCGCGATCTAACCAAGTTGGTTCTTGCTGAAAACTAGCGCCAGGTGCTCCAATAGAACGCCTGGCATATGCTAAGTAAAAACCATTTTATAACACTTGTTAGATTAAAATTATTTTCTTTTTGTATTTGTTTATTTGTATATTATAATATTAATGAGGTTTTAATTTTAACTATTGTAAAAAAAGGTGTCATGAATAAAGCTTTTTTTCTATTTCTATTTCTAATGATAAAAGAGAACCAGAGAATGATTAGTCAAGTTTAGTCACTACAATGAAACTACGATGTAGTTGGTTGATAACCCGAGAGAAAAGTTTTTGTTGGTTTAGTTTTACATAATTTATTATTGTTTCATACTATTATATAGTATCTATTCAGTATGCTGGTAAATCCGCCACTGCTTGTTATTGATATACACATAAACCGAGCAATGAGATACACAGCTATCCCATTAAAAAATATGATTCAGTTGAAACACTCGTACGTTGAAAGAATGGGAGAGACCCCCCCCCTCGCCAACCGCCACCACGCTGTCGCTGTTTCACGGGCGTCACTTGACCCCGCTCCTTAAAGCTTTTGTTTCAATATGAAATATCACCAAAACGAGAAATGTAAAGCGCCGAGTGGAAACTGAAAACTTACTTATCTCGCTGAAACGCCAGCCCGTCAAGTATTTATTTTTTTTAATTTCGTGCGCGGTCCGTCAAGCACTCCCCTCTCCTCTCCTCGGGACGAATCTTTTTACATAACTAAGTATCATTTGCTCTGTCCATCTCCATTCCACAAGTCTTCTAATTTTCAATGTTACATACATGGTTGTAGTTTTATGTGTGATGATGACACGGTTTTTCAACCTGTCTGATTTTTTAGCATATAGCATACTCTTTTCCATTGCATATTTGCCAGTTGTGAGCTTATATATATATATATATATATATATATATATATATATATATATATATATATATATATATATATATATATATATATAATATATATATGTATTATGAGAGCTATTTCTTAGTTTCGCTAAAACTCAAAAACGGCTGGACCGATTTGAATACAATTTTTTTTCGCTCTAATACAGGAAAGGTTTACGAACAAAAAGATATAACACTTAAAAGAAACTGGAAAATTGAGAAAATTTCTCTTTTCTCTCATTCTCCTTCTTTCTTTTACTTTCGACAGATGGCGTTCGTGACGGCTTATCGTCTAACGGACGTGTTGTTATACAAAACTGTCGTGTCTTTTGTGCGATTTTGAAAAGTATTGCATACATAAGTACCAACGTATCAGGAGAGATAATCCTACCGCGAGATATCGTTTGAATGACGTGAATTCGAATTAAATAAATTGTAGGTGAAACGAAATAATAAATATTAATTAAAATTTTCTAAAATTGAACTTCTAAGCATAATTGATGACCGAGTATAATTAATAAAAATATAATATAATATGAAATCGTATACGTCAAGCGTATTCCAAGGACAGGAGTTTCATAGTGCAAGAGATTCTCGACTCGCGACTTAATAATACTTCCTTTATATATAATTAATGACATTCATTAGTCAAGTTTCACGGCTACGTCGGGATTATTGTCTAACTTTGAATGATTCTCTTTTTGAGAAAATCTGGAATCATGTACGTAGGGTAACTTTTATAAAACTGTATACCATTCTATTTATTTTCCTATTAAATGTATATGTAAACACACTCAAATAAACACACAGACACACACAATAATGAATTACAGTCATATTATAATTATACCAAATACATACTCGGTCTCGGTCTACCTCTACGGTAAACATGCGTGACAATATGTATGTATATATGTATGTTTAATTTCCTACATTGGAATTCTAAAAATGGAAACGAAATCTTTTTAAGGTATATTTCTTATTAAGACTTTATTATCTTATTAATATGTCTTATATTTGGAAGGTCGTTAATATTATTTTAAAATATTTTTCCTTTAATTTATTTTTCTTGTGTGTGTAAAATAGTAAACCCCACTATTTCACACAATAATACAATACTATTCTGTGTGCCACTCAGAATTATGGTCTGGACGATATTATATATTCTTACTATGTATTTTTCTGCAATGGTAATTTGTTGCTTGTGCCAAATAAAATAATTTAATGAACGTATTTTATTTATTTATTTAATAATATACGAAAACCATCTGATTTTATCACCTAAAAATTCAATTATTATAATTCCGTTTATATTAATATAATTTTCGCGTTGTCATTATTACTTTGTTAACAAAAAGTTTTTGTTCACAACATAATGTAATAAGTAAAACTCATTTATTCACATATAAGGCAAACGAGATACGTACTAATACATCTTTATATTTCCCTGAGCTCTGCTTCTATATTTACACAGGAACATTGGTCAATTCAAACAGCGGTGAGTTTCGTAGTTCGGCGAACGCCTGCTTCCAGGTCAAGAGTGCTCCCTTTGACCCGCGGGGCCAGGCGTGGCGGGACGTCGGGGGGTGGCTTGTTTATGCCGCGAGTGAGATTGAATTCCCTCACGTTGCAAACCAACCGTGAGGTGATCACGGTTGAATTTGAGTACGTTAGTGTTATGTGGACAGACAGAATTTTTACTTAGCTAAGATCCGCGACAAACAAGCAATGCTTCGAAGTTGAAGTGTTCTATGCCGCTCATGTAAATCTATGACATCAAAGTCGGGTCAATTGCTGGTAATTTGGAGTAAAATGGGAATTATGAGAGAATAACAGATTATGTAGAAAACAAACGAGTACAACCAGCGTCTAGCGTTTGATTAATTATTAATGTATTTGATAACATTTTAAACAGTTAATAAATTGACATCTGCACATGCATCACCACTCTATGGAACCATCTACCTTCAGCGGAACCTTCAAAAAACAAGCCTACTCATATCTCAAAGCCTGGCAATGCATATGCAATAGCTAGGGTGTTTTGGATGTCTATGAGCGGCGATGATTATTATTAATACAAATTTCAAGTTAGATGAAGTCCACGTCTCCTTTAAAATTAATTAAAGATGAAATTTTCCAATCCGAAAGCGTATTATTAATGGAGTCAGGCGTTACTTTGCGGAAATCCATCACTATATGGACAGTCAAAAGTTTTACTTAGCTAAGATCCGCGACAAGCAAAACAATAACAGAAAATTAATAATGTGTGTTTTTCCGTTGGGTTTAGTGGATTTATTTGGAACTTAAACCAAAAAGTGACTTTTCAGTTGTCTTCCGTAGAGTCTACTATACCTGATAATGCGTGTTTTGGCGAAACACGTGTCGTTTACAAGATGGAAAAGTGATAATATGTGTTTGGTGTTGTGTGTAGTGGTTGGTGGGTGGAGAGTTGATGGCCGATTTTCGCTAAGTTTTTGGTTTAAGTTCCAAATAAATCCACTAAACCCAACGGAAAAACACACATTGTTAATTTTCTGTTATTGTTTTGCTTGTCGCGGATCTTAGCTAAGTAAAACTTTTGACTGTCCATATACCGAAAGCGTATTCAAACGTCTGTGGTGTAGCAATTTCGGTGTGAAAATTGTATAAATTGAGAGAAAAATCGGACGACCGATTGGCTCAGTAACGGAGCCCTTCGCCTACGGAATCAATAGTCGCGGTTTCGAATTCTGCATCGGAATAAATATATATATGGATTTATAAATATTTATTCCGAGTCTGGTAACCCCCCCCATCCGCATTTTCCGTTTCTGCCCTTTCGTTTCTTCTCTATCCTTCCCTTCCTCTCCGCCAATTCACGGTCTGCCGTGTCAAAGGATGCGTGGTTAAGGGCGAGTTTAGTTGCAAGCGTGTCGACCGTCCCAGGATCGGGCTTCCCCGGGTACTATGGTGCCTTAATTCAGCACGCAGGGCTCTGCTGGGGCTGACCTCCATTCTCCCTTGCGACTCGTAAGATTCACTAAGACGAATTTAATATACTTAATTTGAAAACTGACGGTGACGTGGTCCGCCACCCGTCACGTCCTGATTCTCATGAGGGCGAGAAGCGAGCAATGGAGAGCCGTTTCGCTGCGATGAATGGTAGCGGATGGGGCTCTGTGATTTCTGCTAATCTCTGCGAGGGAAAGACGTATATATATATATATGAGAGAAAAATTAATATCTTTCTCCCATATGTGAGTTCGGGGCTGTCGCAACGCCTACACTGTCTCGTCGAGTATTTTCTCGGGTTTCCCTTATATTTTTCTTGGAACTCGAACATTTCACGCTACGTTTCCCGCAAATAGCGAAGGTTTCTTCGTTTATTCTGTTACTTAATGATAGCGCGGACCTTTGGGGTCGGCTTCATAACTTTTACCACTTTTAGATGTCTTTCTTATTGCTGGGTTTTTTTCTCTGTTTTATTTCACAATACGATTATAAAAAGGGTTTATATAAACTATGTAATATATATTATTTTCAATGTTGTATTAAATTGATTATTTATTGACTGTTTAATCTTCCTCTTATTCATTGAGTCAGCAAGCACATGCTATCAGCTCAGAACTTGGCCATTGACACCGAATCATCCGCATCATTGATATAGCAGAGTGGGTAATAACGGACGACTCAGGGATAGGAATCCCTGAGTCGTCACTTCTAAGAATTGTTGCCACATGAGCCAATTTCTAAATAGATGTTACCTTAAAGAGATGAAGTTTCATCTCTATATTCTAGATGAGTGGCGATCAAGTACGGCGCATTTGTTTTGGAACTTTTTCCACTCAAGCCATTGTGGGGACCCGATTACTTAAAACTGGGCATCAAACTTTTTCTTGTGATGAGTTGTATAATAGTGGAATTCAGTGGCAAGAATTATTCCAAACAATTCCTCGGAGCAACGCCGACGGCAAAGTACATACATACATAACAACACGCCTGTTTCCCGTATGTGTAGGCAGAGACCACAGATCTCCATCTGCTACGATCTTGGCATACTTTCCTTGCTCCCTCCACACTCATTACTCTCCTCATGCAAGCCCGCCGTTTAAAGATACTCTTGACCTGGCCTCTTTAAAAACTTCAGCAATTCGGTCAAGTTATGTTTTTCGAGGTCTTCTCCTACCGACCCTTCCATCCACATTCGCAACGTAAATTTCTTTTGCCAGTCGTTTTTCACTCATCCTCTCTATATGCCCAAACCATCTAAGCATCCCTTTCACATTTTTTGTCACAACACTTTCTTTTACACCATATGGCTCTTTTATATCTTCAATTCTTATTCTATCATTCAAAGTTACACCACACAGTTTGTTACAGAAAATTTCTTTTGGACGTCTTTTATTTTTTCAAAAAAAAAATCGGCAAACGTTATCAAAAATTCTGAGATATGAGACGTCCCTCCGCAATACTAGAGAATCAAGCTGATCGGTTTGATTTTAATCGTTGGCAATGTACGTGTGATGTCTATGTGCGAGTTTTGTTGGAACAGCAAGCGTTCTGCCTCTCTATCCCATACAAAAATATATATAAAAACATTTTCTTTTTCATGTGTTCTTTCTTTAGCACCACTTCCAGTTTTAGCAATTGTTGTAGGGATCCTTGGAGTAATTCTCTTGCGCCAGTTAAATCCGGATGTGTGCGGATAAAAGGCATATCGTTAACGAAATTTGCGAAGTCCCCATCACGCATGAGGGACCTCCATCTGGAATTCCGTGCGCCTCACTCGCTTCAGCATTAAGCCTCTCTTTGTCACCGAGATTGTAAACATTTATTCGAACATTCAAAATATTCGAATTATCTTCTTCAGTGTTTATTTTGCAATTCTTAGAAAAAAAATATGCAATTTTTTTTTATAATAACAGCACATTATGCCACACATTTACTTAGCTGTGTATCGAATGGGATTTCCCATTCTAGGATACATCTGAATAATAACTTTTAATATAAACAAAGTTTCATTTCCCATTTCACTCTGATATGACTTAAAAAATAACGACCAATTGGCTCAGTGGTGTGGCCCTCCGTCCGCTGAGTCAATGGTCGCGGGATCAATTCCCGCATCGGAATAAATGTATGTATGGATTACAAATATTTATTCTGAGTCTGGTAACTCCGCTTATCCGCATTGGACAAGCGTGGTGGGTTAACGTCCGTTCCTCCAGAAATGGAGGGACCCGTGTCCAGCAGTGGGACATATATGGGCTGTTAAAAAAAATACAAATGACATAAAATATCAAAATTTGTTCCCTAATGGCGTACCCATTAGGGTTTGTTGTTATTTCATACTTTGTGTTTTTTTTCGAAATGAGCAAGCATGTCAACTAATGCAAAGCAATCAACGCCGCCCATAGACATTTGCAAAATCAGAGGTATGCCGAAGCAATATCGGGGTTTGAAAAATGTTCATTCTTGATTTTTGAAGGTTACAGTGTCGTATCGAATAACAAATGCTGCCGAGGGTAGTTGCTTCCATGACTGGCTCTGTTAAATTGTGCGTGGAGAGAAGTTTCAAAGAAATGCATCGTACTGGTTCGCCACTCATCCAGATGGTCGGGATGAAACTCTTCTTTGTGACAAATTAGTTATACGATAGTGAAATTCAGCAGCAGAAATTGTTCGGTCGAAATTGATAAAACTCATAAAAAATCGTGGGAGATGACAAATAAAAAAACCCTGCAGAGCCACGCTGCAGACGAATACTTTGTCAAGAATATTTGTTCCTCCCCCCTCCCTCTACCCCCTCCAACTCCCATGATAACATCACTTAAAGGTCGGCAACGCTTCCGCACTGCCTATGGTTTGCGGATGTCACCTGGGCGGCGTTGATTGCTTTCCATCAGGTGACACGCCAGCTCGTTTGCCCTCCTATCCCATAAAAAAATGGGCTGTTTCTAGAGATTCGTTTTTACATTTTATATTCGTCTAGCTCTCCTATCCACATTGAATCCTTGTTCTTGCTAGAGATCTTTATATATAATCTTATAGCAAAGCTCTGACGAAAAGAGAGAGAGAGAGAGAAATGGCTCATAAATTGGATACCAAGCCAAGCTGTCCTAGTCTCCAACCGGTGGGTTTAATCTGTGAGTCAGTCAGTCAATCAAATATCATTCTTGTTACAATACTGTTTGAGGATATAAATAGACTTGTAATTGAGTACGATCGATGTACAGTTCAAAGGGGTGATTCCCAAATTTAGCAACGCAAGCTTATTGCAATTGAAATAGCCGATTACCGCTCAAGTACTCTCCTGTTGAGGATTGAAGATCTCATATAAGTTTTAATAATAACCTAGTGACTTTTATACTCACTTCGATCAGTGATTCCCAAAATCCTTAAACTAATTTAAAAAAGAATTAATGCAATCAGCATTTAAGGAAATCCATTACTATGTGGACAGTCAGAACTTTTACTTAACTAAGATCCGCGACAAGCAAACCAAGAAAATCCAAGAAGTGGATTTACGGGGAATTTAAACTAAATCTTACCGAAAAAACGGCCATCAGCAATTCTCCACCTCCCAACCACTATCAACAATAACAAACACACAACACCACTTTCCCATATTGCATACGACACGTGTTTCGCCTCAACACGAGGCATCATCAGGTATAATAGACTCTACGGAAGACAATTTTTGATATTTGAATTTTTTTTATGGAATAAGAAGGTGGATGAGCTGGCGTATTACCTGATGGAAACTAATCTACAACGCCCATAGACCTTCTTCATGCCATATGTATTGCAGAAGCTTTCACGGTCTGTAGGCTACCTGTAAGCTTGTTCTTTGAAGGTTTCAATGTGCTATTGGTTCGCCAATACCGCTGGAGGTAGCTGGATATCACAGGGTAGTTGTGCGTGGTAAGAAGTTTCGGAAAAACGCACCATACTGGATCGCCACTCATCCAGATAGTGGGGATGACTTTATGAACTTTGACTACTTAAGATTCATTGGTTAGAAGTTTTGCTTGCGATCTAATGTCGCCGGTTCAATTTCACCTAGAGCTGTATTGTTGAAATGATTCTTCTTTAACAAACGCATTAAGTGCCTAACTTGGAGGAATTGTTCCGAAGGCGGCGTTGATTGATTTTCATCAGGCGACACGCTTGCTCGTTTGCCTTCTTATCCTACACAAAAAAGAAAGCTATCTCAGATCAGTTTGCTAACTCTATCAGTGAGAAGAGAGCTGGTTGAAAACTATAAAACCTTAAAACGCCGACATATGAGAAAGTAAGTTGCGAAAACTTGAAGGCTAAGAATTGAAATAAAAATTTTTCAATGAATTACGTAATTCGGCTGAAGCTCTAGGAGTGATTCAAAATTGGCCGTGTACATATCTAAAATGACTATAGCCGTTCTCTTTTAGTTTAGACAAAGGCGCGCAAAGTTCAAAGGGAGACGGAGGATGGAGGGGTGAATTTTTTTTTTAATTCAACAGTCAAAGGGATCAAAAGGAAGCGAGGCGTTGAAATGTCGGTAATTGGAAATAATTTGGGAACACCCTACGAAATGATATTATACAGAGTTCACGATGTGAATGTTTTTTTATGGGATATGAAGGGTAGGCGTGTCACCTGATGGAAAGCAAACAACACCGCCCGTAGACATCTGCAGTGCCACAGGCAGTGCAGAAGCGTCGTCAGCCTTAAAAAAAATTATAAGCTTGTTTTTGAAGGGTACAATGGCGTATACACAGGGTAGTGGTGAAAGAAAGAAATTTCGCGAAAATATACCGTATTGGAACGCCATCCAGATGGTGGGTATGAAACCTTGATGTATTCTCATACTGGCAACAACAGGCGGAGTATTGTGTTGTTGACTTTTTGGAAGGATGATGGGAGCTTACACATTGAAGCTGGTATGTGCTGAAAAGTGTCTAGCCTCAGTTCCCCACATTTTTAATATTATCACTACAACTTTCATTTTTTTCATGTCTTCATGTTGTTTTTACTTGAAATTACACAATATTGCATCAGAATTCGAAAATACATGAATCCCCGTCTCCCGTCTTCAATGTGTCCCTTGCCGTGCCATTTAGACAAAACTCAGGCCCAAGTGTTACGCGTCCGCGCGTGGTGAACACGTCGCACCTTCCTCTTCACTACGATCTTCTATAAGTATGATTATAGCCTTGGACGCTATTCAATTTCAATATATAAACTACATTGTAACATTATTAATGGAGTCAGGCGTTACTTTGCGGAAATCCATCACTATATGGACAGTCAAAAGTTTTACTTAGCTAAGATCCGCGACAAGCAAAACAATAACAGAAAATTAATAATGTGTGTTTTTCTGTTGGGTTAAGTGGATTTATTTGGGACTTAAACCAAAAACTTACCAAAAATCGGCCATAAATTCTCCATCCACCAACCACTATACACAACACCAAACACACATTATCACTTTTCCATCTTGTAAACGACACGTGTTTCGCCCCAACACGAGGCATCTTCAGGTATAGTAGACTCTACGGAAGACTTTTCGGTTGTCTTGCGTAAATATGAGACCCGTGACTAACTCTGGTGGCGTACTGATAGAAAGTAACATTCAATCACGACCCGGGCTCGTGATGTTTGTGTTTGATCCTACTGCGACACGAGCCTGGCTCGTCATACTCGTTGAAGCACCGCAAGAGACGTGGGGTAGGATAGGGTTAAAATATTTAGAAATTTTCATTAATGACGTTCAAATCTCTATTAACACGAAATTGCTCGCAAAAACATCCCCTAAAGACCTGTCAAAACAATTTTTCAACGCAATTTGGGAAAAAAAGAGATCGAATAACAACATATACACGGCCGCCTAATGATCCGTGCAACGATTCTGTTAACTCATCTCGGTCGACCAGTTTGTTTGGGACTCTCGCTCCCTTCCTCTCTGATCTTTTGGTTGGTAGGAAATTAACAGACGGTGTCTCGTCACGGTCCCCATTTCGCTGGCAGCGGTGTTACAAATTACATCTCGCTGTAAACAAGTTTACCGAGAAAGCCCGAGTAAGACGGATGTATTTTTAACTTCACTGTTTGACGACTGTATTAAGTTATTTGATGGTAACTTTGTAATAATTACCATATTTTATGATTATACTAGCCGACCCGGCAAACTTTGCACCGTCTCAGAATCAATAAATAAAAAAAGCTAAACGATAATTGCAGAATGTTTCAACTTTAGTAAAAAATGTGGTCAAAACATAACAGGAACAAAAAGAAATCAATAAAAAAATGAAAAAATAAACATTACTTTTCAATTAATTTTGATTTCTGAACGACTATTAAATTTAATTGATTTCTCAACGACGGGCCGAACATCAAAAATTTGACAGGTAGGGATAGTTTCTATAGGAAAACGAAATTGTTACTTTTATTATATTCCTAATATTTTTATCATATTTACTCACCTTTTAAACCATCCCTGGACGTCCAAAAATAATTAAAAATTAAAAGTAGCCAAATCGATGTAGCCGTTCTCGAGTTTTAGCGAGACTAACGAACAACAATTGATTTGTATATGTATAGATTGCATTAATAAAAATTTAAGTCTAGTACGGTGCGTATTTCAAGAAACTTCTTTTCACGCACTATTACTTTGTGGAACCGGCTACCTCCAGCGGTGTTTCCAAATAGATACGACATTGGAACCTTCACAAAACAAGCCGCCAACATATCCGCACTGCCCACGGCACTGCGGAGGTATTATAAATATAAAGCGCTTTATTTTAATCTTATATATTTTTCTTTTCACGGATCTTTAATAAGAACCTTTGTAACATAATAAATTTTATACAAAATTATCTAAATGATCATTTAAGGAGAACAGAGTTTACTTTTAAATTTCACTGGCTGTTTTCTCCTTATCAGAAAAGATGATATTACTGAAAGATAGTCGGTTATTGCTTTTAAGTTTTCCTTGCTTTATGACGTCCTTTTCTTTATATTGTAGCAATTAAATCAGAAAAAATTTCTAGGATTATTAATGGAGTCAGGCGTTATTTTGCGGAAATCCATTACTATATGGACAGTCAAAAGTTTTACTTAGCTAAGATTCGCCCCAAGCAAAACAATAACAGAAAATTAACAATGTGTATTTTTCCGTTGGGTTAAGTGGATTTATTTGGAATTTTAACAAAAAAATTACCTAAAATCGGCCATCAACTCTCCACCCACCAACCAATCAAATAAATCCACTTAACCCAACGGAAAAACACACATTGTTAATTTTCTGTTATTGTTTTGCTTGTCGCGGATCTTAGCTAAGTAAAACTTTTGACTGTCTATATAAAAAATTTCTATTAAAATTTTTCCTTTTCGATTCAAGCGATAAGGCCTGTTTGAGTGGATGTTTGATATTTTTATTTGATAGATTTGTATTAGACTGTTAGGAATATTCCTTTTTTAGAAAACATCGTCTTAGATAGGCATACATATGATTCGAACTCTAGTATTTGGAATGCGTTACGGACTATTTTCAATAGGCTTATTTAATTTTATTTAATTCTTTTTTATATCTTTTTGAAAAAACGGCCGTCACCAACTCTCCACCTTCCAACCACTATCAACAACACCATACACGCTCTTCCACATTGCACACGACACGTGTTTCGCCTCAACACGAGGCATCATCAGGTATAGTAGACTCTACGGAAGACAACTTAATGGTTGTCATTATTATTTTTCTATTTTTGTTTGCTTGTCGCGTATCTAAGTAAAAATTCTGACTGTCCACATAGTAATGGATTTCCGCAAAGTAACGTAATCATCGACATATATTTTATTTTTCTTTTAAAATTAAAAGATTTTTTTTGTATATATATTTTTTTAAATAATTTATTATAAAAGATCGATGTGACATGGAAAACAATACTTATCCCGAAATTATGACGATGGTGCGTAAACAAACAGAATGAGAAATGTAAATAGTCATGAATTAAAAACCTCGTCGCCCGCTCAGTTACGGAGGGGTGAAGGGGGGGGGGTGACGGTAAATAAGGCGGAAAAATCAAAATTTAATGAAAGCTCGCACTCGGTGACTAAATATTCACTGGCGTCTCACTTACTACCGGTTCTCGAAAGAAATTCGCACCTAACATTATTATGTATAACCATTACAAGTATTTTAATAATTATCTAATCATCACACCTGCTTCTCATAGAGGTAGACAACGACCACGGATCTCCATCTGCTACGATCTAGGCACACTTTTTTTACTTCATCCACACTCATCACTCTCTTTATATTATACAAGCTCGCCGCTTAAGAGACGTTTGACCTTGCCTTTCTTAAGACGTTCAACAACGTGGTCAAGATATGTTCTCCTTCATCTTCCATACATAGATGGTATACCAACCCTTCCATCGACATCTACAACATAAATTTATTTTATCATTCATCCTCTTTATGTGCAAATAAAAAGTCTAAATAGGATTTATAATATACGTTCACAAAAGAAAGCTAACACCAAGAGAACACGCCTCTGAAGTTTATGTAAATTATTCTGTTTTCGAAAAGTTTTACTAAAACAGATTTACTATCGAGTTCCTATCAAATTCTAACTCGGAATCGAAAACAAATGGTAACACATTGTAAGCAGTTAGCCGACGAATAGACGGTGACTAAATAAATTAAGCGAGTCAGCCGTGAATAAGCGACGAGTATTTGATTATTTTATTTACTGTTAAATAAATTAGAAGGATCTCGTAATAAGGATCTGGTACCTTCAAGCGAAAGGTTTCCGAGCGTACGTACATTGATTTCGGAATACGGGGGAATCGTGTTGGAAATTTGGCAGATATTGGAACAACTTGGCAAATTCTTTCACTTATTGGCTTTTAATGAGTCTATTTCCCGGCGAATTTAAAACTATCTTTATCCATATAAACGAAATAATTATTTAATTGTGGCGTCAAAGTTCCTTTTACATTTGGATCATATTAATAGACAAAAATAACCATAGGTACAGAATTGTAAGAATACATTACTTTTTAAATTTACATTTGTGAAGACAGCAGAGTATCAACTGTACAAGACAAATAAATAAAACGAAGATATAGTTCTGAGCTAATATATATAACTTTTTTAAATTTCACTTAAATGAAGTTGTTTTATACAAATGCACACGAAGTGGGCCCAGGTGCTGTAGCCCGGATCGAAATCACAAAGATATATTTACTTCACAAAAAATTTCACCCCCGCTTGGAGATGCTATGGAGACCGCTGCGATTTTTTGCCATCGACCTAATTAAGGGGTGAGGAAAATTAAAATTGTAACGAAACCTTGTGAAACATATTTGCTTGGCTCCATGCCGTCGAAGCTGTTGACACACGCCTGCGCCATTTGAATATTGTTCTTAATATCCTCTATAAGTTAATTTATGAAGTCAGGCGTTACTTTGTAGAAATCCATTATATAGGTGGAAAATTCTACCGCACTAGGATGCCGAAACGAAGACGAAGACTAGGCTGGCGAAGATAAAACACGTGTCGTGTGTATTGTGGAACAGTGGTGGTGTATGTTTGGTGTTGTTGATAGTCGTCGGGAGGTGGAGTGTTGCTGACGGCCGTTTCATTCGGTAAGATTTAGTTTAAGTTCCCCGTAAATACACTTCTTCCAGTAAAAAGAACACACATTATTATTTTTCTATTTTTTTTGTTTGATTATCGCGGATCTTAGCTAAGTAAAACTTTTGTTGGATGTTTGATATTTTTATTTGATAGATTTGTCTGTTAGGAATATTCCTTTTTTAGGAAAACATCGTCTTAGACAGG